>PVHX01003649.1:0-139750 GCA_004024805.1 Geosciurus inauris | reverse complement strand
GTTGAAATTTTGTATGTTTGGTGTCCTGTAAGCCTCTTGTATTTGATTTTCCACTTCATTTTTCATATTTGGGAAATATTCTGATATTATTTCATTGAAGAGATTGTGCATTCCTTTGGTTTGAAATTCTGTGCCCTTTTCTATCCTAATAAATCTTAGATTTGGTCTTTTGATGCTGTCCCATATTTCTTGTATGTTCTGTTCATGATTTTTTACCATCTTCACTGTATAGTCAAGTTTATTTTCAAGATTGTATATCTTGTCTTCATTATCTGAGATTCTGTCTTCCAGGTGATCTAGTCTGCTGGTGATGCTTTCTATTAAGTTTTTTATTTGGTTTATTGTTTTCTTCAAGAATTTCTGATTGTTTTTTTTTTTTCACAATCTCTAGCTCTTTCTTAAAGTAATCTTTTGCTACTTGTAATTGCTCTCTTATCTCTTTGTTAGAATGATCAATGGTTGCCTTTATTTGCTCTCCTATTTCTTTGTTGGATTGATCAACTTTTACCTGTAATTGCTCACTTATGTCATTCTTTAATTCACTGAGCATTTTAATTATGTACATTCTGAATTCTTTCTCTGACATTTCATCAACTGTGTTGTCAATGGATTCTGTTACAGTGGTATTGAGGTTTATTCAGGGCACTTTCTTCCCTTGTTTTTTTCATGTTGATTGTGTATCTTCCTTTATTGAAATACTCGATCCGAGGTATTGTGGCTTCTATCCTATAATTTTGTATTGACAATCTAGATTACGTATGTCTCACCTTGGAGCTACTTCTGTTCCCCCAGTGTCCCCAGATGGGCACTACTGCTACTAAAGTTGGTGGCGGAGGTAGTGGACATACTTCTAGAGGGCAGTGGGAGTGACCTTGGCTGGGCTCCTGAGGTGGCCCCTGAGGGCTGTTTTGCTCCTCTCTTGCACTCCTACTGGTGAACAGGAACTCTGGAGCAGAAAGGAGGTGGGCCCAGGTCTCACTTAGGCAGGGTCACAAGCAGGAGAGTCTATGTGCGAACCTTACAGTGTGTGTCAGCTCCCCTGGGGCTGGAGGCTAGCAGGCTCTGGTCTGCCTTCAGCTGGGCACCCCTGGCATTCCCTAAGGGTGGTTTTGGGCCTTCTGTCTCACCTGTCCACAGGGACTCTGGAGTGGAACTGAGGTGGGCCTAGGCCACACTTGGGTGGTGCTACCTTGTGCTGGGGTCTCTGCAGAGACTCTTGCCCTGAGTTTGGACTCCCCAGTGGCTAGCGGTAGCAGTCCCTGGTTTCCCTTTGGCTGGATACCTGTGGAGTTCCCTGAGGGCGGATTTGGGCCTTCTGCAGTGCCTGCCATCTGCAGGAACTCTGGAGCAGAACTGGGGCAGGCCCAGGCCGCACTTGGGTGGGGCCTCTTCATGCTGGGATCTCTGCAGGTGACTCTTACCCTGGGTGTGTGTTCCCCTGTGGCTAGTAGCTATTAGTCTCTGGTCAACCCTTGGTTGGACACCCATGGAGTTTCCTGAGGGCAGTTTTGGACCCTCTGTGGCTCCTGCTGGTTTGCAGGAACTCTGGAGCAGAACTGGGGTGGGCCCAGGCGGCATTGGATGGGGCTGCCTCACACTGGGGTCTCTACGGAGACTCTTGCCCTGAATTTGGGCTCCCCTGTGGTAGCAGTAGCAGTCCCTGGTCTCCCTTTGGCTGGACACCTGTGGAGTTTCCTGAGAGCGGATTTGGGCCCTCTGCAGCTCCTGCCAGTCAGCAGGAACTCTAGAGTGGAACTGGGGCGGACCCAGGCCACCCTTGAGTGGGGCTGCCTCTCTCTGGGGTCTCTGAAGTGACTCTTACCCTGATTTTGGGATCCCCTGTGGCTAGAGGTAGCAGTCCCTGGTCTCCCTTTGGCTGGACACCTGTGGAGTTTCCTGAGGGCAGATTTGGGCCCTCTGTGGCTCCTGCCAGTCTGCAGGAACTCTAGAGTATAACTCTTTATTAGTATCTTAAATAAAATTATTTTAATTATTAAATGCTCCAAGCATACAAGAAAGAATATTACAGTCATTTATCTACTATCTGAGTTTAAGTGTTGTTTACATTTTGCCATCTATGCTTCAGAATGTTGTTTTTTAAATAAATAAAATATTATAGGTACCTAAAGTTAAGGATACACCTAAACAAAATTTCCATCTCCCCTCCCCTTTCTTTTGATATTGGGGATTGAACCCAGGTGTGCTCTACTACTGAGCTACATTCTCAGCCCTTTTTATTTTGAGATAGTGTCTCACTAAGTTGCCCATGGTCTCACTAAATGGCTCAGGTTGGCCTTGAACCAGTCATCTTCCTTTCTTAGCTTGCTGCATAGCTGGGATTACAGATGTGAACCACTGTGCCTGGCTTCCATCTCTTTCTTTTTCCTCTCTAGGGTAAGCCATTCCTGTCAATGTGTCATTGCCATATATAAGTTTATGCTTTGAAAAAATGTACATGTAATAACATACACATTACTTTGTGCATGTAAAATTACATGTTTTATTGTATTGATTGCATTCTATTGTGATTTACTTGCATTTTTACTTAATGTTTTTTAAATGTATACATTTGGATAAATGTACATTTGATTTACTCATTCAAACTATGATACAGAAACCATTGTATGAATAGTAACATACTATATATTTATATTTCTAAACTAACAGAATTAGAATGTTTTACTGGGGATTGAACCCAGGGTACCTTACCACTCAGCTATATTCCCAATGCTTTTTGTTTTTTACTTTGAGACAGGGTCTCATTAAGTAGCCCAGGCTGGCCTCAAACTTGTGTTCCTCCTGCCTCAGTCTCCCAATTTGGGGTATTATAGGCATGAATAACTGTGCCTGGCCAATTTTTTTTTTTTTTTTTTTTTTTTAATGCTGACCCAAAGAGTGATGTAATGAACATTCTTGTAAATTCTTCTTTGTGAAAATGTGGGCAAGTTTCTCTGGAGTAAAAAAACTGAGGCATGTTTATGGACATCTTTAGCTTCACCAGCTATTGTCAGATTGCTTCCAGTGGTTGTACCTATTTGTGCTCCTATCAGAAACCCACATCTTCTCCTATACTTGGTATTATTAGACTTTCCAACTGAAACAATGTGAACTATTATTTCTTTAGCACTCAGACTTGTATTTCTTAAAGCAATCATAAAGTTCATTTGGGAAAATAAGAGACCCAGAATAGCTAAAGCAATCCTTAGCAAGAAGAGTGAAGCAGGAGGCATCACAATACCAGACCTTAAACTATACTACAAAGCTATAATAACAAAACCGGCATGGTATTGGCACCAAAATAGACATATAGACCAATGGTACAGAATAGAAGACATAGACAAACCCACATAAATACAGTTATCTCATATTAGACAAAGGTGCCAAAAACATATATTGGAGAAAAGATAGCCTCTTCAACAAATGGTGCTGGCGAAACTGGAAATCCATATGCAGCAAAATGAAACTAAACCCCGATCTCTCACCATGTACAAAACTCACCTCAAAGTGGATCAAGGACCTAGAATTAGACCAAAGACCCTGTGCCTAATAGAGGAAAAAGTAGGCCCAAACCTTCATCATGTCAGATTATGCTCCAACTTCCTTAACAAGACTCCTAAAGCATAAGAAATAAAATCAAGAATCAATAAGTGGGATGGATCCAAACTAAAATATTTCTTCTCAGCAAAAGAAACAATCAATGAAGTGAACAGAGAGCCTATGTTTTGGGAACCAAATTTTTGCCAAACACACATCAGATAGAGCACCAATCTCCAGGATATATAAAGAACTCAAAAAACTTAACACCAAAAAAACACAAATAATCCAATCAATAAATGGGTTAAGGAGTTGAACAAACTCTTTTCATAAGAAGATATATAATTGATCAACAAATATATGAAAACATGTTCAACATCTCTAGCCATTAGAGAAATGCAAATCAAAACTACTCTAAGATTTCGTCTTACTCCAGTCAGAATAGTAGTTATCAAGAATACAAACAACCATAACTGTTGACGAGGATGTGGGGGAAAAGGCACACTCATACATTGCTGGTGGGAGTGCAAATTGGTGCAGCCAATTTGGAAAGCAGAATGGAGATTCCTTAGAAAACTTGGAACGGAACCATCATTTGACCCAGTGGGATAGTTAGCTATCCCACTCTTCGGTCTATACCCTAAAGACTTAAAAACAGCATACTACAGTGACACAGCCACTTCAATGTTTATAGCAGCACAATTCACAATTGCTAAATTGTAGAGGCAACCTAGATGCCCTTCAATAGTTGAATGGATAAATAAACTGTGGTATATATACACAATGTAATATTACTCAGCAATAAAAGAGAATAAAATTATGGCATTTGCAGGTAAATGGGTGGAGTTGGAGAATATCATGCTAAGGGAAGTAAGCCAATCCCCCAAACCAAAGGCCAAATGTTCTCTCTGCCAAGTGGATGCTGATCCATAATGGGAGGGGGGCATGGGAAGAATGGAGGAACTTTGGGCAAAGAGGAGGGAGGAGAGTGGAGGGAGTATGGGAGCAGGAAAGATAGTGGAATAAGATGGACATTATTACCCTAGGTATACGTATGACTGCACATATTGTGTGACACTGCATTGTATACAACCAGAGAAATGAAGAGTTGTTCTGCATTTGTGTACAATGAATCAAAATGCATTCTGCTGTCATATATACTTAATTAGAATAAATAAATTAATTAAAAAAAGAAATATTCTGAAATATTTATGAGTCTGCACTACATGTTAAAAAAATGTAAAGATCAATAGTACCTGGTCATTTTATTAAAGAGTGAATAATCTTGGAGGTTAGGAATATAATTTCAATATCATTGAGGAAGTGAAAAATAAGTTAATATGAATTTTATTTCAAAAATTTCCCTGATTTGTTATCAGAATAGGGGGCAATCTCTTTCCTCTGAGGTTTTAGTTTTCCTTCCTACAAATGCTCAAGTTGAGTTAGATTAATTCTATCTTTCCCACCATCAGGGTCATTGCTCTTAGGCAGACTCTTTCTGGAATGGACTACTCTAGGGATGATTAACAGAACTTTCTCTTTTCTCAGGCTTGCCCTCTTCAACTCTTCCTTATATGTATGTATGTATGTACGTTTATTAGGAAAACAAATTATAGCACAAATCTGTCCATAGCATTCTTTTTTAAAATATTTTTTATTTGCAGATAGACACAATATCTTTATTTTATTTATTTTTATGTGGTGCTGAGGGTCCAACCCAATGCCCCATGCATGCAAGGCAAACGCTCTACCACTGAGCCACAATCCCAGCTCCTGTCCATACCATTCTTGTTACAACTCTTGAGGGTCTCCTTAGGGTATCTGTGGGAGAAAAATTCTAGTTCTTTTAAGATGATGTGGAAGGCTCTCTATATTCTTAGGTCCTCCTCTCCAGCCTTCTAATCTTTCTTCACTTCCTGTTTTATCTCAGGGTAGTACCCAAGCAACTGTAGTTTCCCAGAAGCACCATGTAGTCTCTTACCTCTGGAAAATTGGCTTGCACATGTAGTCCCTTTGTAGGGAACACTCTCCTTATCCCCTGGTGCTAGTTTAACTTACTCCCTGCAGGCTTCCTAACTCCTTCCCTTCCTGCTCTCCTTTCTTCATGTTCCTGTGAGGCTCTGTGGTACCACATCCATAGAACTTCCATCTTGTCTTTATCTGTCAGCCCCACTAATGAGTTATTTCTTTGAAGTTGGGCACTGGATTATATGCAGTTTTGCTTGGCATACGGGAGGTATTCAATAAATACTTCGGAATGAATGAGAAACAAAACAAAACAAAACAAAAAAACCCTTGTATTTCTTAATTAGTAGTAGGCAGAGCCTCTTTTCATGTTTTTGCTGTCAGGGTTTCTCTCTATAATACCCCTGTTTGTAACCTTTGCCCATTTTTATTGGGTCTTTTGTCATTTTTTCTTTCATCTGTTAGACTTCTTTATTATTATGGATTTTAGTCCTTTGCTTGTTCTGTGTCTTT
The DNA here is from genome assembly GCA_004024805.1 of Geosciurus inauris. Taxonomy (NCBI): domain Eukaryota; kingdom Metazoa; phylum Chordata; class Mammalia; order Rodentia; family Sciuridae; genus Geosciurus; species Geosciurus inauris. The sequence goes on along the minus strand of PVHX01003649.1, from coordinate 133,738 downwards.
CAAACACTTTCTCTCACCTGCTTTATTTCTTGAAGACCAGGGAAGGAGCATTATTTAGAAAATGCACCTGGATAAAGTCTATCTGACCATAATACATGTTCCCTGTTTCTGTATCTTTACTGATGCCTAGGGGAACAGAAGAAATTGAGACAAAATCGTGGAGTATGAATATAGAGGGGAAACTTAAAACTGGCCACAAGAAACTGCAGTTTAGAGCACTTTATTCTCCCTGAACTAAATAGAAGAAATTTGCACTGACTTACAGTTTTAGTATCCAGTTTTGTTTTGTTTAGAGAGAGCAGAGGTTGCACTAGGTAAATGGGCTTTTCTTGCTTAATAATAATTATTGTTTACATTTTTCCTAAAAGTATGTTTTTGGGACCAGAGATGTGGCTCAATGGTACAGCACTTACCTAGCAAGGAATTTCAATGATTTCTGTCCTAAGCATGCTCCATCCCCACCGAAATAAAGAGAAATAAATTTTAAAATATATGTTTTTGCTGGAAATATGGAATATTAATAATCTGGAATATGCTACTCTTTAATGAAAAAAGAAAAAAATAACAAAAAAGGATACCAAGCCTTGAGTCACATTACTGGTAGATATTGCCAGGATATTTTTCATAACAGCCTGCTAGTTGTGTGGTGACAGCTGGGCTTTTGTAACACCTGATGCCTCACACTCTGCCATATGTTAAGAAATTTCTTTCCTGGAAGGATGAGATGGGTGGCTACTTTTCTTATGCAATATGAAATAGCTCATACCCACTGCACCTTGCTGAATGCTCAAACAGCGGGCTCTGTACAAAGTTGATATAATATCTATTTTGCTCCTACTAGGAAGAAAAAGGGAGTTCAGTTTTCTTTTTAATATTTGTGAGAATTAGAAAACTTGTTTTACCTGTAAGATTATGCAGCTGGATCAATCCTTTGTGAATTTAATCTCCTACTCAATATACACATTGTTTTAAAGCAAATAAAGGAGTAACCTATTAATCAGTACCAATACTGACAATCATACGTTGACTGTGGATGCTCTATCATATGTAGATGGCTTAACTTCTAGAGAGGTGGGGCATAGAGAGGCTTGTTTCAAGTGATCACTTCCTTTAATTCTTTTTTCATTTTTGTGTGAGGCTTTCTTCATTTTCCACAGTAATTTCTCCAACCCGTAAAAGCATCAATTTTATTCTTTTTTTTTTTGGCACCAGGGATTGAACTCAGGGGTACTCAACCACTGAGCAACATCCCCAGCCCTATTTTGTGTTTTATGTAGAGACAGGGTCTCACTGAGTTGCTTAGCACCTCGCTGTTGCTTAGGCTGGCTTTGCACTTGCGATTCTCCTGTCTCAGCCTCCCTAAGTGCTGGGATTACAAGCATGAGCCACTGCACCCAGCTATCAATTTTATTCTTAAGCTATTTAATTTTTATTTCTTTTATAAAAGCATAACCTTAAATTCAGTTAAGCTGTTAAGCAGGAGAGAGTGAACTTTTTTAAAAAAAATAATAACCTTTAACACCCGATCATAGAAAAAATACATATTAATTTTAGAAAATATGTTTTATGAACCTCCCCAAACTCATAAACATGAAAATCTGTAAACATACTACCCAAAAGTTACATCTAGTAATATTTTAGGATACAATTTCATGTAGCTATTCATTTTAACCAGAGATTATAAAATCCATCTGTTGTATAGCTTTATTTTTTGCTATATTATTTTGCTGTAACATTTTACTATATACTAAATATTCTTCTAAAAATCATTCCATGCATATAAAACATTCATAATTTTCTATCACAGTTGAGTCCTAACACATATAAATATTCCAATAATTTCTAATTTTTACATTAAAAATCTTAATAGTGATGAAAATCATCCTTAACAATAATTTACACATGTCCATGAACATTTCTTTAATACATAGTCCTAGAAATAGAATTATTTAATGAAATGGTAATCAAAATTTCAAGGCTTTTGATATTTACTACAAAATTTCTCTTGATTAAACTTGTGTCATGTATACACTTAAGAGAATTTAACTTCGGAGCTGGGGTTGTGGCTCAGTGGTAGAGCACTTGCCTAGCATGTGTGAGGCATTGGGTTCAATTCTCAGCACGGCATATAAATAAAGAAAATAAAGGTCCATCAACAACTAATAAAAATATTTTTTTAAAAAAAGAATTTAACTTCTATTTTTACTCTTACAAGTGAGATTTGAAATTTATTGACTCTACAAATAATCTATATCAAGTTTAATAATGTTTGTTAGTATCTGATGGACTCCATTAGCACCTATTGGCTGGAGTACCACCTGCAGAGGTCTGTAGCAGGTATACTTGGAACCACTAATCTGAAAGCTATTCCCTATCATGATGAATAAAAAGTCAATTAAAAACCTAACTATGAGCCCAGCCAGGTGGCATATACCTGTAATCCCAGGGGATTGGGAGGCTGAGGCTGGAGGTTCACAAGTTGAAAACCAGCCTTGGCAACTTAACAAGGCCCTAAACAACTTAGTGAGACCCTGTCTCAAACTAGAAACAAAAAACGATAAAAAGAGCTGAGGATATAGATGGGTGGTAAATCACCCCTGGGTTAAATCTCCAGTAGCAAAAAACAAAAACAAAACCTTAGTTTCCTTCACAAACTCCCATATCACTGAGGGATGAATATAAGATATAAAAAAGGCAGTTTTTGAATGGAAACATATCTTTGCATCCAAGTATAAATATTTAGAATTTGTTATCCCTAAAATTTGTACAGTATGAAACTATAAAAGTTCACAAGTATTTGGATGAATTCATGGATAATTGAATAGTGATTGACTCTTATAATTGAGTTTAAGCAGATACGATTATTTCAGAGCAAAACTTTTCCATGAACTGGATCATCAAGTTATACAGCCTCATAATCTGATCCCAAATGGAATTAATTGTATTCAATGGACTTTATTGTATTCTACTGTCCTTACCTTCACTCCTGCCACAAATATTTGGGTTCTTATCTGTGCCAGACATTTAAAGATTTTCAGTCTTTTTTTGTATGAGCAATCTTCTTTTTTTTTTTTTTTTTTGTACTTTATTTAGAGGCAGGATCTCATTGAGTTGGTGGTTCTCCCTGGAAACCCAGCTTGTCCAAGTCATACTATTGATATTCATTGGAGTCCTTTACATGGCAATATGTAAGCACACATTGTTCTGTATTACCATAGGAAGCTTGGATCTTGTGGGGTTCCCCCATTTCCTTCTAGACTTCTCTGCATTCTACCAGAAATTGGTAAGGTTAAGTGTTCAAGCAGGATCAGCAAGTAGAATTACTCTACCCCAGAACTCCCAATTTTGCTGGGAGGAACTTCATTGCCAATACTTTCCCCTTAACCCAACACATACAGGAACTGGAATGTGAGAGTTGAGAGAGGGGATTTTGTGAGGTGTTATCCATGTGTTTACTCCCCACAACACATTTACCTATGACCATCTGTGCCCTTCGGGTTACAGATCAAGAGACTACCATCTGAATATGGCAGGCAGTGGTCAGTACTAGGTGGGAGAATAAAGACTTTAAAAGGAATGTCCAAATATAAGGCCATGAAAAATGTGGGATCAAATGCATACATAGAAGCCTGTTCCCTTGCCATCCCAAAAGCCAAAAGTAGAAATATTCATCATTTGTGGAAGGTGTGGATGAAGAATCAAAGGCTAATTCATAGGGTTTAGGAATCTCATCACATAGCTTCCAAATATTATGTTTTACATGAAGGAATGGTTAAGTCATAGTAAATGAAATGAATAAGAAAAATGCATTTATACCATGATTAAAGCTATATAAAATGAAAAAATGTCTATGCAAAAATAAAACAGGGATGAGGAATACTAAATTGCAAATCTTCTCTACATTTAGAGTAATGGGATTGTGGGAGGGAATTTTGTCTCTGTTTTCCAAAGTGCTTGTGATTAGTTTCATAAGTAGGGAAAAGTTGAATTTGTCAAAACAAATATAGAAATATCTTTCATTACTTGCAGATACATTTTCTTGAATAGTTCGCGAATAATGAAGGAATAACCTATATTTGTAGATAAAGATCATTCTCCTGTGGTAAGCCATTCTAACATTTTAGTACCTTTCTTCTCAGAAAGTCTTGCTTCTATCAGTCATTAAATCTCTTCTGCTCTATTGTTTTAATGTTTCTTTTATCTCGCCTGAAGTTTAGTTTTTTGTTTAACCAATGTCATCACTGTGGTTAACCACAAAGGAAAAGTATCTTTATGCATTGTAATTAATAATATTGTGTTGGTTAAATTATTGGATGTTTATTGAAAGAATTATAAATTATGTAAACTTTCATCATAATGCATTGTAGTATATTGAAATAAATATGAACAGGGACCAATCATTTGTTCTTATAGTCTTAGTATCTATGAGACTTCTTCTTATTTTTTTCTTTATGATGATGCTGGGGATTGAATCCAGGGCCTCATGCATGACAGGAAAGTGTTCTACCACTAAGCCACAACCCCAGCCCCTCTATCAGACTTCTTAGCAAATGGGTGGCTCCCAATAAATGACTGTCAAATAAATTAATTGCACATTAGCATTTTAAAATTATTTTACTAGTAATTTATTTAAAATATAATGATTTAAAATACTCTGATTTTTTTGAAAAGCCTCTAGATTCAAACTTGTAGGTATTTTTAAAAAACCTGTCCTCAACTACAAGAAGAAAGTCTTTGCCTGGAGGGTCTCTAACCCCTTCACCAGCTACAAAAGTATGAAATTCTATGATTTTATGATTCATTGGATTTCAAATGGTGAAAAAATAAAAACTAATTATTATTCTTCTCCTTTATGTTAAAACAACTTAAAAATCACAAAACAGCTTTCACTATTAGATCATACATATATGGTTGAGCTGTTACATGGTCCAGTGGATTTAGATAGCAGAGCTGTGTGACTAGTCTCAACAATTCTCACTCAAGATGACAGAGTATGCTATTTTTACATGTAGTGAGGATAATTCAAAAAACAACTCTATGCTTTAAATAGCCTTTTCCACACTCCATATTGACTTTGCACATGCTCTGAAATAAAATAGAATTAGAGTAGAAATACTACTGGAGAAGCTAGTTGACATTCAACAGCTTTTAAAGTTTGCATTGTAAAACGGCAGAACTTATCAGAAGAAAGGGGAAAACAGAAATCATTCTCTTAACAAAATGGTCTTCAGCTTCCAGTCCAGAGTTTTGTCTGGTGTTAGCAATGGTCCAAAGGAGTGGCAATTTAGACCCAAGTGCATCTAGAATGATCTATTCTAGTTTGAAGGGTCTGTTCTAAGACAGGGTAATCAATTCCTAGTCTGGAGACTCTGAGAAAGTCGTAGGCTGTTTCAAGGTCAACTAAGGAATCTTATTCATTGTAAGATTACTAGGGATCCCCTTCACTTCATGAGCTCAGGCTGTGGAAACTCTGAAGGCAGTTTCCCAAATTGTGACACTTAGGATGTTTTAGACAATGCCATTTTTTCTACCCAAATTTTCTGTGACTGTACTACTATGGTATATGGTTCTATATCTACATTATTCAACATGATGCCTGTATTAGGCAGGGTTTTCCAGAGGAAAAGAACTTATAGAATATATATATTTATTTGTAAGGGAATTTATTAGATTGGCTTACACAATGAGAGTCTGAATAGTTCCAAAATGGCTACCCACAAAGAGGAGAGCTAGGAAAATTGGCAGCTGCTCAGTCCAAGAAGTTGGAAGCCTCAGAACAAGAGGGACCAATGATGCCACCCTAATCTGGGGCTGAAGCCCTGGAAGTCCCTGAAGAGCCACCGGTACAAGTCCACATACAAAGGCTGAAGAATCTGGAGTCTGATGTCCATGGATGATAGTAGCTGCAGCAAACACACATGCTTAAGAAGGGTCCAGTGTGGAGTACATGAGCTTTCCCTTCAGCTTTTTTTTGTTCTAATCAGATCCCTAGTCCTTTGGATGGTGCCAGCCGCGTTCAGGGCATGTTTTGCCCACTGTTTGCTGACTTACATGCCAATCTTCTATAGAAATAGCCTCAAAGATAAGCTCAGAAGTATGCTTTATCAATTTTCTAGGCATCCCTTAATCTAGTCAAGTTGCATGACAACAAAAATTAGTCATCAGAGGGCCAGTATTCATGTAGGGCTATTGAGTACTTGAAAGTGGCTAATGCAAGTTGAAACATGCTGTAAATATAAAATACATACCAAATGCGAAAGCTTGGTACAAAAATGCAAATTGTCTCATTTTTTTTTGCATCGATCACATGTTGAAAAGATAATATTTGGATAGATTGGGTTAAATAAGATACATTGTTAACATTAATTTTGCCTGCTTCTTTTTACTTTTTTCAATGTGGGTATCAGGGCATTTTTAATTATATTTGAGGTTCATATTATTTTTCTGGTAGCTGTTGTTCTGAATAGATTTCATTAGAAGAGCTCCTGTCTATTACTCCCACCACATCCTGGGAGTTATGCCTGGGACCACTAGAGAAGGCTCTAGCCTAGGCAGATTGAGGAGGATTTATTTGATGGTCAACAGAAGGAGAAAACAGGTACAGACCTAGGAACTGACTGCTGTGGCTGAGTCTGGAGCTGAAAGTACATTAGGTGGTAGTATAATAGTGAAATATTACTATTTCATATTACTATTAAACTAAAGTTTTCTTATTAAATGTATTTATTTAGGTGGAAAAAATTTAGGTGTTAAATTAAAAAACATGATACAGGTAAGTCTGTGCGTATGTAAATATGGCAGTTGAAATTTGTTCTATACACGAATCTGACTTTACTTAAATCCATGAATAATATCATTGATATATATATGTGTGTGTGTGTACATAGATGTAGATATTATTTTTATTGTGAATTCTTAACTTTTCTATTTCATAAAAAAGTAGTTTATTTTTTTCATCACATCAGGAGTAGTTAGTTGAGGGTCATTCATGTAACTGAATGGACTAACTAGGTTAAGGTAACTGTAGGCAGGTGGGGCATGGCTGGTGAGGTGGGTCACTGGAGGGCATGGTCCTGAGGTTCTTTTCTTCTTCTCTCTCTGCTTCTTGGCTGCCATGTCCTGAGCTGCTTTCCTCTGCCATGCTCCTTCACCATGAGGTTCTGCCTCACCATGGACCCAGAGTAATGGAGTTGGCTCTCTCTGAACTGAAATCTCTAAAATTGTGAGCGCCACATAAATTTTCCTCCTCTAAGTTGTTCTTGTCAGGTGTTTTGGTCACAGCGACAAAAAAGCTGCAGAAAGAGGGAGGCTAACTTCTCTGTTCAACACTGATCTTTCTCTAACTTTACCAATGTAAGAAAAGTGGTCACATTCTTAATACTTTCCTGTTTATGCTCAAAGTGCTTGCACTTGGGATCCATCAGAAGAGTTGATACTATCCTGAACTGGATGTTTCTTCCAGCTTCAGAGGATGCAAGTTGTATTTTTATGGGAGAGTGTTCAAGAACTTTCTGTTTGGATCAGGTAAGTCTTAAAGATTATTTTTTTCCACTAAATTTAATAATGCAAGAAATTATAAAGAGCAGAAAAACAGCCTCAGCCATGTAGAATAAAGGCAACCTCAAAAATAGAGTTGAGTTCATTAATCAATACTCTCCTACAAAGAGAAATTTATCAACTTATTCACCCACTTGACAACTTGATGAGAGTCTCTCAGCTAGGTACAAGGGCAATGTATACAGTAAGTGCTAATTTCATAATATCCTGCAGATAATGAAGAAGAGATCTCACAGCACGAAAATTTATAGTATGTCTCTGAAAAGTTCAAAATACAGAAACTGCCAAAATAGGGGAAGAAAAATTGGCAAATAGGGGAAGAAATTAAAAGAAAGAAGTGTTAATTTTTACCACCAGTTCTAGCATATTTCCTAATCATCACAACAATGTGTCTGGCAGGCCAAATTTTCCTATGGGCTTTGTTCCCACTATTGTTCAGAAGCCAAAACAATAAGTTAAACTAAAGAAGTCTCACTTGTTTGTGGTCATCATATTGTGTGATTAATTATATGAAAAACACATGATATTAGAAAAACAAGCACAGTAAAAGGGAGTTCTTTACAACTTTTTTGTTTCTTTTGTGTTTAAATTAGTCCTGGGGGAAAGAAGAATCAGAAGAGGCAGAGAGGGGCTGGGATTGTAGCTCAGCGGTAGAGCGCTTGCCTCGCATGCGTGAGGCCCTGGGTTCGATCCTCAGCACCACATACAAAGCAATAAAATAAAGACATTGTGTTCATCCACAACTAAAAAAAAAAAAAAAAATCTTTAAAAAAAAAAAAAAGAAGAGGCAGAGATTTCTTCCTTCACAATAAATGTAGTACCAACTGTAAATTTGGAGTTCATTTGGCTGAGCACCTCTGGGAGGAGAGTTCTGGAAAATTGCATAGAACTTGCCTTATTCTCAGTTTCTCATACAGTTGTAGCTAGTCCATAACATCAGGGTGTAAGATGTCATCAGCCTTGTGCCTTCATCCATTTACCTGGCAGGAAATAAAATCTTGGTCAGTATTCAAGCCCTTTTATCCCCTTCATGAATTTTATCCCCTTCCATGGATTCTTTCATACAAGAATCACAGGCTTATGTAGTCTCAGGAACTTTGGGAAAGGCTGCATGTGTGTACTTAGTCCTTGGACAGATATTGCCTTCATTCCCATTGATTCTTCCTGCTGATGTGGTTGCTGATCACTGGGAATCCAGTGGGTAAAGCTGGGGTGAATGAAGTAGACCTTTGCTTGATGCAAAGTTAGAGGAGCTGTGGATACACATCTTGGGTGCTGCAGGAGTGGGGTCCTGAGTGCTGCCACTCCTAGAAATCCTTCCAGATTCCAGATCCTACTTTTAATCTAGTATTGGTGGAAGTTCTTGTCTTAGCTTGGGTTTCTCCAAAAGAAAAACTTGAGAGGAGGACATATATGCTATGCTGATAGTATATGTAGGGTGATTCTAGGAAAGAAGAGTGAGAGAGGGAAGGTGGCAAAGCCAAAATGAAGGTATATTATGGATGATGGAAGGCAATGCATTGGACAACAGGGGCTTAATTCTGCTGAAACCTTCTGAGCAGCATACTAAGTGCCATTCAGGATTGTCTGCTCAAAGAAGTGGATATGGAAAATTTTATATATACGTCAGTTTGTTCCTTTGTCTGTAGAATGTTGTTGTATTAATTTGCTATAGCTGCCATAACAAAGTATCATAGTCCAGGTGGCTTAAAAAATAGAAATGAATTTTCTCTCAGTTCTGGAGCCTAGAGTTCCAATGTTTGTTTCTCCTAAGGCCTCTCTTCCAGACCTGCAGAAGTCTGCCTTCCCACTGTATCACCTGGCCTTTTCTCTGTGTGTGAACTTCTGGTATTTCTCTTTTTTGAAGGCCAAAATCCTATTAGGTTAGAGCCCCACGCTTATGATTTAACCTTAATTTTTTTCTAAAAGACTCTTTCTCCAAGTGTAGTCACAATGGAGGGTCTGTAAGACCCAGTCTTCAAGTGAAGTCACATTCATAGGTTAGGGCTTTAACCTCTGTATTTTGGGGGATGTGATTCAGTCCATCACAGTTGGCCTTGAAGGAGTTAAGTAGTGAACTGTGAACTCACCAGTGTAAAGGGAATGGAAATTCAGATTTGGATGAATTCAGAGGTGCAGACGAAAGAATGTAATTTGGGGCTTCACATGATTTTGTTTTCACCTTCCCTTCTCAATTTGAAGCTGGAACACAGTATCTCTCTATCTAAAACCACCCAATGAAATAACCTCCTCAACTGACTAGAAACACAGCTGATCTTTGCTTTTCTCTTGGGTGAGGCTATGTTTTTAAAAACACCCTCTTTCCTGGAATGGGTGTCTTTGGCTAAAATGAATGCTCATCAGACCCAAGACGAGGAATTTTGTTCACATGGCTTATTTGGGAGAGGATTCCAGAAAGCACTTACAAGGAATCAGGGAGGTGAGACGGGAAGGGAAAGATGTGAGTTAGTGAGCAGACAATCACTATCAACTGGCTTTCAATCCTCTGGGTCCCACTAGGAACATGACTCAGAGTTGTCCCATCCAAAGTTCAAGGAAACTGGGGTATTTTTCCTCCAGTTCTTTTCCATCATCATCATCTGGTGGCAAGTCCTTGGGGATATTGACTCTTCTGGCATTTCTGGCCTGCTCCCTGGAGGTAAAATAAGAGAAAACCCACTGCAGAAGTTGCCAGAGAAGGAATTTGTGAATCTAAGAGAAAGACGAATGCCAAGGGGACATGTGAGAGACACTGAGCACTACCACAGTAGGGGTGAGGTCAGGAAAGGAGCATTAACAACCATTAATTTGGAAAAGGGGGAATGAACTAAGTAATTAGTAGTATGAAAAGACCTATAGGAAGATTTATTTTTTATTTTATTAAAAAAACATGCCACAACATTAGTAGTATCTATTTGTACTTGTTTTTATTATAGTTACTTGAAAACATTCTACAATTCAGACTTAATAGTAAGTTTTTTTCTTTATTAGGTTTAAGTTTATGTAGTTTTAATATTTTTCTATTCTTTGATGCTCTGTTTTCTCATCTATAAGACAGAACTGATGAATGTACCTATATCAATGGTTTGTCATGAGGATTAAATGGACTAGGTGCTTAGGCTTATACTTAGTACTAAGCACACAATAAATGTTGGCTATTGGCAAGGGATGGATATTGGCCAAATTCACTCAGCATAACTCTCTGGAGATATTGTATCAGTAGTTGTATGTATCAATAGTTTTCTTCTTTTTATCGTTGAGTAATATTCCTTGGTATGTTATACCCAATTTGGGTTTAACTATTCAGCCATTAAAGGACACATTGATTTTCCCAGGCCTTGGCTACTAGGAAGAAAGCTGCTGTAAATATTTGTATATGGGTTTTTCATGTGAACATGTGACTTCATTTCTCTGAGACAAATGCCTAAGGGTAGAATTGCTGGGTCATTTGGTAATCGGATGGTTAGGTTTTAAGAAATTGCCCCACTGGTTTCCTGATTTCCTGGTTTCCTAGTTTCCATTTTACAATTTTCAGTGGCAATACATGGGTAATCAAATTTCTCCACACTCTTTACCTGCATTTGGTGTTCACCAAGTTTAATTGTAGCCATTCTGATGACCTATGCAGTGATGGCTCACTGTGGTTTTAATATGTACTCACCAAGCCTTCAGTCATGTTGAAGATCTTCCCATGTGCCTTTTTGCTCACTGTATATCCTTTTCTGTGAAATGACTCATTTCATGTCTTTTGCCTGTTTTCTAAGTGTATTGTTCCTTTTAACTGTTGAATTTTGAGAGCCCTTTGTATAGTTGCTCTTGATGCTGTTGAACTCCATATTTTTGCTAGTTTTCTGTCTACTTGCTCTATCAATTGTTGAAATAGTGGGTGTTTAGAGTTCAATTTTGACTTATCCATGGTGATTTTGAGTATATCTCTTTGTGTATTATTAATTTGGGGGGGTACCAGGGATTGAACTCAGAGGTACTCCACCACTGAGCCACATCTTCAGCCCTGTTTTGTATTTTATTTAGAGACAGGGTCTCACTGGATTGCTTAGTGCCTTGCTTTTGCTGAGGCTGGCTTTGAACTGGTGATCTTCCTGCCTCAGCCTTCTTGGTTGCTAGGATTACAGGCGTGCGCCACAACGCCTGGCTATCTTTGTGAATTTTTTTAGTGGTTACTTTCTCCATTGTATTTATGTAACTTCATTTCCCCCACCATTGGAAGGAAGCATAGAGATTTTAGCTCCCTTTTTTACATACCTTTATCCATTCCCTTTTATAATTTTCCTTAACATTTCCTTTGCATACTTTTGGAATCACTCAGTATTATAATTTTTCCATAAACTGTCCATTATAATTTAGAAAAAAAATAAGAGAAAAAGCAATTTATTTACCTATATGTTTGCTTATTGTGTTTTCTTCTTTCCTAGCAGTCCCAGATTCCTTCCTTTATTGACTCTTTTCTGTTTAGAGAGCTTCTTTTTGCCATTCTTTTAGGATGATAAATGCTCTCAATTTTCTTTTATCTGAGAAAACTTTGAGTTGCTCTTCCTTTTTGAAAGGTACTTTGGCTAGGTATAGGATTCCAGACTGGATGACAGTTATTTTATTCAGCACTCAGAAAATTGCCATGCCACTTCCTTCCCTAAGATTTCTGATGAAAAATCTGCTGTCATTTGAATTTTCTATCCTATAGAAAAGCTGTACTTTCCTATGTTTATAGATGAATGCACGACCAATGTAATTCCACATCGTGTACAACCAGAAGAATGGGAGTTGTACTCCATGAATGTATAATATGTCAGAATACATTCTACTGTCATGTGTAACTAAAAAGAGAAAAAAAAAGTGTAGTGTTTCTTTTGCTGCTTTTACAATTTTTCTTTTTTTGTCTTTAACACTAAGAAGTGTAACTATGATGTATCCTATTGTAAATCGAGTTTTGTTTATCTTGTATTAAGTTTACTCAGCTTCATGGTATATAGGTTTATGTCTTTTGTCAAATATGGAAAATTTCAACCATTGTGTCCTTGATTGCTTTTTCAGCCCTGGGCTCTTCCTAAGCGTCTTAGGACACAAATGGTAGATCTGTTGTTATAGTCCCATAGGACTCTTTGTGGATCTTTTTTTCTGTCCCTGTTGTTTAGATTTAGGTCATTTCTATTGCTTTGTCTTCTGCTTTACTGTCTTTTTGCCTCCTTCTCATCCATTTTGCTGAAGCCCATTCATGGAGTTTTCAGTTTTGGTTATTGTATTTTCATTTCTAGTATTTTCACTTGGTTCTTTTTAATACTGTCCATTTCTTTATGGACTTTCTATTTTTATTTTTTATTTTTGCCAATATAATTTTCTTCATTTATTTCAAGCTTGTTTGTAATTGCTGATTAAAGCAGTTTTATGATAGCTGATTTAAAATCTTTGTCACATAATTTTGACATCCTGTCATCTTGGTGCTATTGTCTATAGATTGTCTTTCTCATCCAGTTTGAGATCTTCCTGTTTCTTGGTATAGTGAGTTCCCTGTCCTCATGTGGCCTCCACTGATATGTTCCTGACTGGGAGGGACAGAAGTGCCCTGTTAAAACTGTTACTTGCATGGCCTCCAGGGACACCATGTGGTGGGAGTGTGTGTGGCCTCAATAATTGGTTTTTTAGTGTTCAAATTTATTTTGAAATTTTATTCTGGCTTTAATTATGTATAAAATGCTACAAAAGTAAAAAATGCTATGAAAATAGATAATGTGTAAGTAGTTTAATATTTTTATTTTTATGTATATTTAAATGTATTATAATGAAATTTATTTATTTTTTGGTATCGAGGTTGAACTCAGGGGTACTCGACCACTGAGCAACATCCTCAGCCCTATTTTGTGTTTTATTTAGAGACAGGGTCTCACTGAGTTGCTTAGTACCTCACTGTTGCTGAGACTGGCTTTGAATTCAATTCTCTAATCTCAGCCTCCCCAAGTGCAGGGATTACAGGTATGTGTCACCACGCCTGGCTGAAAATGTATTGTTTAAAAGGGCTTCATACTTTACTCGTTTGAGAAACACTGACACGGATGACTACCTGGCTCAATGCCTGCATCATGAGTCCCTGGAAATACTCATACTTCCCTCCAGTTTTTCTCATTTACTCGAAAAGATAAAAGAGACTGGAGTCTTGACACTAAGGCACATTGTGCCTACCTGACATTGACTTCTTACCCATAAGAGAGACAAAGAAACTTACTGAATGTTCTATTAGTTGCCTCTTGTTACCAATATTATAAACTTACTGGCTTAAAATAATAAAGATGTTTTCTTTTACAGTTCTTAAGTCAGAAGTCCAAAACAGTTTTGCTGAGCTCAAAATCCAAGTATCAGAAGGTCTGGTTCCTTCTGGATTCTCTAGAGGCAAATCTGTTGCCTTGCCTTCCCCAGCTTATAGAAGCTCCCTGCTTTCCTTACTTGAGATCCCTTCTTTCATCTTCAAAGCTGGCTGTATCACACCTTCAAATCTCTCTCTTCCTGTCTTCTGTTTTTCTTACTTCCTTCTCTGACTCTGACCCTCCTTTCTTCTTCTCATAGGACTCTTGAAATTACTTGATTTAGCCAGATAGTCCAGAATAATCTCTCCATCTCAAGATTCTTATTTACTCACATCTACAAAGTCCCTTTTGCCATGTAGGTCAACATATTCACAGGTTCAGGGGTTGAAAATGGCGTTACTGGCAGAAACATTAATTTGCCATGCCACAAGGGGATATTGTTACTTGTAGCTAAATTGAATTCTAAACCATTGATTGACCTTCCACCAGAATGTGGGGCCCAGCATAATAGGAGTATTGTCTGCCTTGTTTGTCTGTGTTTTCTCAGCCTCCTGGTCATGTAGTGATGGTCACAGTTTCAAGACCACCACTGAGAAGGAGGTAGCTTCAGAAGCATCTGATAGAGCATTCTGGGCAGAGAAAAGGAAGTGCAAGTCCAGGACAATATAATCTTTCTTTCCCCCCCCAGAATAATTTTTAAATTCCTATTAGTAATACTGAATAGTGCATTTTCTTATGATTAAGGTAACTTTAACTGAAACTTCATAAACTATCAAGTCATTGAAATACTGGAGTACTTTGAACCACTATTTAGATTTCAATCCAGAATATAAATTGGTCTAAACCAGATGTGTTTCTTCTCTTTATACCTCTCTTCTTTTAAGAATAATCTGGTTTTATTTCTATGCCTTCTTTAATGGCTATGTATTTTAAAAAGTTTTCACTTCTACCAAGCCAGCATAAAAACATTATACAAGGAAATATTTTTAAATAACCCCACATGATCCAGGATTCAAAGTTTATTTTTTTCTGGCAGCTTTGCATGGTTAAGAGTACAGACTTAGAGGCTGGGAATGTAGCTCAGTGGAGAGCACTTGCCTAGTGTGCATAAGGCCTAGTGTTTAGTTCCCAACACTACAAAAAACAAACAAACAAAACAAAGCAAGCAAGCAAGCTAAAAAACACAAAGCCAAGTGTAAATTTAGGAGCCATGCTGCTTTGTGTCCACATCCTGGTTTTTTACTTGATAGCTGTGTGATTTTGGACAAATTATTTAAACCTCTCTGCCTCAGCTTCTTCATCTATACAACAAAGATAACAACTCTCTGCCTCTCACATTTGTGAGAATTTGATGAATTAATGCATGTAGAAAAGGTCCTAGTGCATAGGATTTCTCTCAAAGAACTGTTAACTGTAATTCTTATTTTCAAACTTTTCCCACAAAATCTTTATTTAGTTGTAATCACAGAGCACATAAAGCCCTGGGTTCTATCTTTTTCCATATACACTTGTTCATGACTTTTCCTCCACATTTCTATTTTTTTAACACAGAAATATTTTTAATGATAGCCTGACATTCCATAGTATTGATATATTTTGCTTAAACATTTCCCTATTCAACATTTAATTATTTTGTTATTGTAAATGATGCTTTTATAAACATACTTGGAATATGATGTCTTTTCTTTCCTTTGAATTATTTATTTGGCAATCATTCCTGGGAGTATGATTATCGACTTTGTGTCCAACATTTAAAACTTCCTTCTATGTAATTAGTTCCAAAGAAGCAACTACTTTTGGCACATGACAGAAAGAGACAGACATATCATACCATCACAATGAAGTCATCTTCATATAAGAACAGACTTTCCATACAAGATTGATAAGAACTGCATTATTATCTGATCATTTGTTGATTCAAGAATAATTTATTAATTACCTATGATGGGTTAAGTCTCATTTGGGAAAGCAGAAAGTTAAAAAAGGAATCCAGAGGCTTACAAAAAGAGTACAAGAAGCTCCAAATACGAATACTGCTTTATTCACAAACCTTCCATGTTGATTCTCTATGTCTTCTTGTGCTCCATGTGGAATCTATATGTAAGTCAAAAGGATGTATTTTTTCTCTCTCAAAGAACTGAAACAATGTCAACCTGATATTGAGCATTTAAACTTACAAAAGTCAAATAATTAAAGTTCTAAGTCTTCTCAATTATGTATCTGAGTATTTTTCTTGGGAGAAAATTAACTTTATTACTATAATAACTATAACTAGCTCTCTCCACACACACACCCCATTTTGTTTTTTGCATACAATTTCAGAGGGTTCATGACCCTCCATCTCTCAAAGAACATTGGTCCTGGGGGAAATTATGTGAACCAGTCAAACAAGCATCTGATCTGGGCGCAGTGGGGCACACCTGTAATCCCAGCACTTTGGGAGGCTGAGACAGGAGAATTTTGACTTCAAAGCCAGCCTCAACAATGGCGAGGTGCTAAGCAACTCAGTGAGACCCTATCTGTACATAAAATATAAAATAGGGCTGGGGATGTGGCTCAGTGGTCGAGTACCCCTGAGTTCAATCCCCGGTACCAAAAACAAAACAAAACAAAACAACAACAACAACAAAAAACCCAACAAGCATCTGAACAGGATTAGAGGCAGGAGGGAGTAGGATAGGGAGGAGAGAGTAGATTACATGAGAGAAATTTTACTATATTCATTTAGAGTACGTCATTATGTATACCCAAGATTTTGGCTGGAGTGAAAGAGGATTTGGAATCAGAAAGCCTCAGTTTGTCCCATCTCCATTGTCCTAATTGAATGACTTTAGGCAAGTCTTTAGAACCTCTCTGATGCTTACCTTTTTTCCTGTTAAATGAAATCCTGTCAGACTCCTTCTCAGGGTAATTACAATGATCAAAGGAGAAGTAATATAGGAAGGCGCTGTTTCTAGTCCCAAGCAAGCACAAGGCATGATAACTTTTAAAGCACTTGCCATCCCCTCACTTTGATCTTCAGGTTGGCTGCCTGTTTTATCCTTCAGGTCTCAGTTATACTGTTCCTTCCTCCTAGAAACCTCCAGGACTACCTTGTCTCCTGAGGAGCCCTCTCCCTTTCTCTTCCATCACCTTGCTGTAATTTTGCCAAGACTCTTCTCACATGTTTTATATGTTTATTGTCTTTATCCCCACATAGAATAAAAGCTCCTTGAAGGCAGAGCTGTTTTGTATTCCACAAGCCTGTCAGTTGATGGCATTTGGTGGACGCTCTAATTTCAGTGCATCAGTGTTTAAGAGCCAAGGGTCCCCAAATTACCTGGATTTGAAGTTCAGCTTCTCATTTTACTAGTTGTTTGGCATTAGACAAGTTGCGTGTCTTACTTTCACCATATCTAAAATGGGTTCTCCGATACTATGAATTTCAGGTACAGTACCTAGAACAGCGCCTGGAACATATTAAGTCTTATAAAAAAGTTTTCTACTCTTCAACGAGTGAAGTGTTAATACATTAATTGTGCACGTAACCCTATAAGTATCAGGTTTGACAGTAAAAGGATTTTTTCTTTTGGTATAACGCCTTTCATCACTCCGGGGCACCTCATCACGCGCCTGACTGCCACCCCTTAGCGGAAGAGGAGGTGCGGTTCCTGGTTCCTACCGGGCTCCCAGTCACCCACAGGTGGCACTGCTCGGGGTTCTCCCAGCTAGGGATTTACAAACCTAGGGAGGAGGCCCAGCGCTGCGTCCGACAGCTTAAGCGTATCCCCTGAAACTCGGGGGCGAGAGCCTGATCACGCTTGCAATCGATTCCGGCCTTTTGCTGTGCAGTTGCCCCTGGGCGGTGTCAACCGGTGCCCAAGAGCTCTAGCGACCGGGGTGGAGCGATCGGAGGAGGGGTGGGGCGGGGCAATCGGTGCCGGGGGCGGAGGGCGCCTGGCGGCGGACTTGGCAGAACCGAGCAGACCTTGCACTCTCCGGTGCTTGGCACAGCAGACGCGCTCCAGCCAGGTAAGGGTGGCGCGGGCAGGGTCTCCTGCGGGGAGGGTCCAGACTGGCATACGCGCGGACAGAGGTGCCTTCCACATGTCCAAACGCACCATTGTGAAACCGGGAAATATTTTCTACTTTTCGGGTCGTAGTGATCGCAGGCGCCCTAAGCCAGGTGAGGGACCGGTCTTGTTCGGTCCAGGAAGAAAGGACCGGTGCGCTTCCTGCGCGGCGTCGCCTTCTTGGCGGCTGCGGCCAGTCCCCGGGGCTCCGCGCCGACCTCCTATAGGGAGGCACCCGCCCCCTTTTTCTTTGGATTTCAGGGGCCAAGCCGCCTGGCCTTGGCTTCACTTCCCAGCTGCGCGGCGGAGTTGGTTCCTCCTCTTTGCTCGGCGGCAGCGCAGTCTTGATTGAAAGTTGGCAGAATCCAGGAAGATGTTCCACTGTTGCATGTGTCCTAGTGCCTCACTCCATCAAGTTCACAGTTTTTTTTTCTTACGGGAAATAGTGTGTGGATCTTGGAAATAGGGGTTTGGATAATATATGTATTTGGAAAAACTAGAGCCTTGACGCGGGAGTGTGCATTTTTTCCTGGGATCCTAAATCTCCTTTTGAACTTATTTATATTTATGGACGAATAACAGACATATGGCGTTGTATCAGGTTCAGGAACAACCTCATCTCTTGTCATTCTTTGGAGACTGGAGTATTTGATTAGAAGAGTTGATCTCAGTGTTAGTTTGGAACAACAGAATGGCTGGTGGTTAAGTGGGCTTGAAGGCTATCCGAAATAGTTACATGCTTCGTGCATATGCCCTGTCTTTTTCCAATGAGTACTCATTTTCCTCTTAGGAAATTCTGAATTTACTGCATCCTGGATGATTCTTTCCTATAGAGCTGAGGAGAAAAGATAAATAAATTAAAAACCCAAGAACCAACAGCAGGTCTCCCAAATAACTTTTGGGATTTAACAAATTAGGTTACACAATGATAGCTCTTTGGTCCACAAGAATCATGTGCAGTATGAAATTACCACGATTTATATGGGGAAAAGAAAAGTATGGGTAATTTTCACATTAAATATTTGAAAATATTTTTAGTTTAGTTTTGTTTTCAGTGTTTACAGGAGACATACTTTCTCTATACTCTAATTAATCTGATCAATGTCTTAATTACTCTTGCCAATGCAAGGTGCATACTGTAGTGCATTTATGTTAATGATCTTGATTTTTCCCATATGAGTGTGTACATTCTGGTTTGTGGAACTGTATGAGGCAGATGTTGTAAACACATGCAGATCAATTATAACTGACTATACCTTTGCCTCACTTGGGTCTAGAATTTTCAAATCTTTCCAAATAGGAAAGAATCTAGAATATTCATGTATGCTGTAGCATTTCAACCTGTTTACCTACTTTTTTCTGTAACAAGATGGTCTTGTTTTCTCAGTAGCTAGTTACTCAAGGGCAAGGGCTATGTTTTATGAAACCATGATGAAGCTCAGAGAATGGCAACCTTTGCTCTCTGAAGTTGACCCTTGACAGGGAGGCTGAAGAAGTTGTGGGTAGTGACTGGCCCATATTTATGCTTGGGGAAGAATTATTGGCCTCTCTGCTTTTCTCCAGGCATCCACAGTGCTAGGAGCCTGTGCCCTGGGCCTCTGAACACACCTCTGCCTACAGGTTCCTCCAGGTTGACCAGGTAGGTGCCTCTCCTCCTGGTCCTTGTTCTTTTAGCTCCTTGGCCTCCACTTCACCTCTGCCCAGATTCCCAGCTCTTGTTCATGGCAGGGAGCCTTGGTCCACAGCATCAGCAGGAGTGTTAATCCTTAGCCTGGTGCTGCGTCTTCCATGGACGGTCAGTAAATGTCTGTTGATGACACTGCCACTTGTTCAGCATCCTTCCTATCCTCTCTTGTCTATTCTGCTTCAGGCAAAATAGAGTAACTGAAGTTGAACCCAGATCAACAGTGCTGGGGGCTGGCTGTCTTGGTTGGATTAAGGTGATAAATTGGGCATTCAGTTCTGTCACAAAGAAAGGGAATTGGCTCCTGGTCACTGACAAATTGTAATATTATCCTATACCAATGTGATTAGGCCGTTAGAAGAGCTTTATTGAAAACTGCAATGACAACCAACCTGGAGAAGGAAGGGGGGCTTGGTAGTTGCCAGTACCTCCAAACCTGCCTCCCCTGGGCTTGTCTTTTTGTTTCTGCTCTGGCTCAACCAGTCCTTCCTTGAATCAGATTATGACTATTAATTTCCTCACCATGTGACTGCTCAGAGCTCAGATGACCACAGCTACTGTGATACAGATGTAGAAAATTACATTTTCTTTTGTTTAGAAAAACAAGAAAGGAATTTTTTCAAAACAGTTTGCTATTGGGGAAAGAAAGAAAAAGCCAAACAAATGTAAATACACGGGGAGCATGGAAGCCAATGTTGCTTTGCTTTGAATTTTAAGCCTTTATCCAAGTTGCATTTTTTTCTTTCCAGAAACAACTACTTATAATTCTTTGGCACATACTGCTTATAGTTAATACTTCTTGAGTTGTTCAACTTTAAGCATTATCTGTTGACTTCCCACTGTGGAGGACGATGAGTAGGCTGTCTTTCTCTGTTCACCCTGCAGCATGAGCACAGCTTCCCTATTTTTACCACCCTTGCAGTAGTTAAAGCAGAATATTGATTAATGGCTAGATCAATATTCATAGCTACACTAAGCACATTTTTTTTTGTTTTTCTTCAAGTTAATAATTGCTTTATTTGACCATTTTGTACTCATTAATTCAACTTACAACTCTTGGCATGTTTTCTAAGTCTTGCCTCAAATTGGTCTTTTGTTAATTTCATTTTCTCTAAGGAGCCAATCCTGAGCCTCTTGGCTTGCTGTAATCTGGACTGGTTGCCATTGCATATTTCTTCCCAAAAGCCTCCTTTTAGCAGCGTCCTAGGGATTCCCATCATCCCACTCCTGTGTTGATCTCCTGGTACACACGGAACGTGTCTTCCTCTGTTTTAGTGGGCTCCCTTGTTTGAGTAGCACACGTCTTGTGGTGCTTCCTGGAAAAGGGTGAGTAGGATATCTATCTTTCTGAGACTGTTGAATGCCTGAAAATATCTATTTTCCACTGACAGTTTATAGTTTGAGTGCAGAATTCTAGGATGGAGTTTTGAAGGCATTGTTCCATTGCCTTCTAGATTATGGTATAGCTGTTGAGGAATTCAGAACTGTTCCAACCCCTCAATTTTTGTTTGTAGGCTGTGTATAGGTTGCAAACCTGCTGTGTACTCTCTGGAATTTCATAAAATTTCTCTTGTTCTCTATAATCCTTAAATTTCATGATTTTGTGTTTTGATGTGGGTCTGTTTTCATCCATTGGATTGGGCTTTTTGAATCTGGAAACATCTCTTTTGGTTTGGGGAATATTCTTGAGTGATCTCATTGGTAATTTACTCCCTTTATTTCTATGATGCTTCTTTAAGAAACTCTTACTGTTAAGCTATTGGATATTTTGGATCAAGCCTCTAATTTTCTTACCTTTTCTTTTATAACATCTGTCTTTTTATTTTTTAATTTCCTGATTCTACTTTTGGGGAGATTTTCTCAATTTCATTACCTAAACCTTTTCACTGAGATTTTTCATGCTTATAATCATTTAATGTTTTCAATTAAAAGCTATTGTTTTTGTTCTCTGAATATATATACACATATACTTATTTGTGTGTGTGTGTATCTCTGTATTTCTTGTTTTTATTTTGTGGTTCCAGGGTCTTATCCCCCAGGGAAGTTTAATGACTTTGGGAGGAATATTTTTTCTTTCTTTCTCGCACAGCTGCAGTTTGCAAAAGTTGCTTTTGTCTTTTCACTGTTTAGGTCTCTTGCTTTCCTGTTGGAGGCTTTTCTTGTGTTTCCAATGCCCTTGGTTGTCTGCTGACATTTGAGCGGGAAGTTAAAATCTAAAGTTGTGGGTGGCTTCTTGACCATGAACTTTACTGTAGTGGGATCTGTTTGGGCCTTCTCTTTGGGGCAAACTTAGATGTTATTACCTCTTGGGCTGAAGAGAGTCCTCAGAAAAGGCTTTTATAGTAATCTGAAGGTTGAAGGAGAGCCTGATCTGGGAATTAAGTGGAGAAGGAGGATGGTGGTCTCAGCATCTGGTATGCAGATGTTCACATAATACCTTCATGCTGTCTTCCATAGGGCACCTGAAGTGTGCCTGATGTACAGAGATCCCGGAGGATGGGGATGTGTGGGGAGGCAACTCCAGGTTTTTTTGCTGGCGACAGAGAAGGGGCTGTTGCTTCATTGCTCAGAATGGTTAAGCGATGCGAGGGAGACTTGCAATCAGTCCTTTTTCTTTTCAGCCCACACTTCACCCTACGTAGGGCCCAATTGCCTTTAATTACTTAACCCTTTGGAGATTCTGCTGTGTAAATCAAATTCTTTATTGTCTCCTCTTCACTCTACCATAGTGGTTTTGCTCTTGTCTCTTCTCTCATCCTCTCTGTCCTCACTGGTTTACACATTAAAGAAAAAAACTTGTTTCACTGACATTTGACTGGACTTTTGATAAGGTTTATGTTCAACCTGCCATAACTGCCTGGAATATAGATTTCTTAACCAACCTCTACTGAGAGACTTGTTTGCTTCTGTCAGGGCAGCGTGCTGCTGATTCCCATCTCTACCCACAGGTAAACATTTTCTAATTAACCTGGAATATTCTCTCACTGAGCCCAATTTGGACCTCATGTTCCTTTTGTTTCTGTACTAATTGATCCCAGTTGTCATAGGAGCTAAAACTTCTCCCTAACCCTAGCTTGGCTGGTATGTAGATTACTGGTCATTCAGCGCTTGTTCCTATTTCTTGAATTCATTTGGTTCAGGAAGACTCATTCTGTCTCCTTGGTTTCTTTTGGTGAGTGTAATATCATTTCACTTTGAAAACTGGGCCTACTGCCATGGATGATGGCCTTGTGGCCTCAGTGGAAATTCCTTTGATTTCCCTCTGGAGGCCAGGGTATCCCACAGCTCCCTTCCCAGCAGCAAGATCCTCCTTTCCCCTTCACAAACTGATGCCCTTCTTGGAATGTGCACCAAGTTCCTGTTTCTGGTTGGGCGAGCAGAGATGCCTGACGGGCACTGCTCCTTGCGACTTTCCCGACCCGTTTATGGGTTGAGTCATTGCTCAGGCTCCCTTCATGCAGGGAGTATTCTCTTCCAGGGCCTTTACAACAGCAGCATTCTCTGTGGTTATGCAAGAGGAATATTGGCAACTTTTAGCCTCCCTGAAGTAGGAAGAGCATTGCTCCCAAACCATCTTACCTGCTCCCAAGGTGAAGCTCTAGCTCCCTCTGAGGGCAGCTGTGCATTGGGAAGACAGAAAACACCAGTGCTGGCAATTGCTACAACACAGAAGGTACGCTAGTGATTTTTATCTCCGGTGGATGACAGTGAAGGATGGGTTATTAGAAAAGATTTATTTAGCTGGTACCCAGTAGGTAACCTGTCTGAATGAAAGTTTGGCCAGGGAGAATGGTGCAGGGCTCATTTCTCCCACTGTACTTCTGCAGGTCTCTTTCCCTTTTCTAGAGAGTGCCATTGCAGTCTCTCTTTTCATGCATTGCAGTTTTCTTTAGTGTTCTGGGTGCTTCAACATAAGCTCTTTTTATCTTCCCAGCTAGATAGTAAACTCCTAGAGAAAGCACGATGCCTAATAAATATTCAGTCAATGCTCTGAATGAATTTTCCAGATAATTTTGGATACTTTGCAGTTAAAAAAAAAAATACTTGATCATAATTATCCAAGTTGTGTCCAATACTCTAAACTCAAAATCTTGATTAGATTTTACTTCCTTTGGCTATATAAACTGAAGCAAATGACATTCAACTTAAGTTTTTCCACGTGTACTGTTTCTCATATCTTTTAGAAATATTCCTCACTGAAACTAATATTATTATTAATATTTTTCCATCCATGTATTTCTACTTAGCATAGTGTTGGGATTTTTTTTTTTATGGTAAAGAAGAGTGGCTTTTGGAGGAAGGAGGGAAGTATATGCTGATTAGGTTGCCTACACTGGTGCATTTTATTTAAAGGAGGAAAGCCTTTGTTTGGATTTTAGCAATACATATATTTTTAGCTTCTGTAACTATGTGTCATTTATTTTCAAGGTTTAAAATGCTTAGCCACAGAGTGTCAAAGTGGTAGACTTTTAGTCTTCACATACTAGATGAG
Organism: Geosciurus inauris; assembly: GCA_004024805.1. Classification (NCBI taxonomy): domain Eukaryota; kingdom Metazoa; phylum Chordata; class Mammalia; order Rodentia; family Sciuridae; genus Geosciurus; species Geosciurus inauris. The sequence continues at coordinate 109,639 of PVHX01003649.1, read as the reverse complement.
ATCCTGATTCTGCAAAACTCTGTAAATATCCTACTCCCTTTAATTTTCATTTTTGCAAAGTTCTAAGCTGAGTTAGTAGGAAAAAATGTTAACGTTTTCTCTTTATCCTGAATGAAGTTCCAACAGCATCTTTTCTGTTACTATTTCTTTAGAAACTCTCATATACCCTCTAATATTAGATTTCAGCCACTTCTTGTGGGATCTCCACATGACTGCCCCCAAAATGAAGCTCCCCCGCCCATAGGAGTGATTTCCAGTTCATTTTTCTGCCAGTATGATTTAAGCGTGCATTAAAGTTAGCATTTACCATTAGGGTTATTTTTGTTTCATAGAAGGTAATTGGTTTCTATTGTATGCTAAAATAAAATTGCTTGACCCTTTAGCCATGCAGAGACACAGAAATATAATTTAGTTGGGTTATGAATGCTTTCATGTATGTAAATTTAGATATATATGCTTCTGAATGGGTTATTTTTTTTTTGACTGACAGCAAGGTGACATCAACTTTCAAGTCCCCCCTGTCATGAGCTTCTGAATGTTTTAAAAAGGATTTCCAATGTCTTTGTCACATAGTCAGACCACTTATAGAAGAATTCTTGGTCATGAGCTCTGGAGTCTTAGTGGGAAGATTTTTTGGGGGGTTCAGAGCTGTTGACAGATTCCCCTGTGTTCCCTAGACCAAGGATAGATGTCTGGGTACTACCTAGGTTCTCAGACTCATTAATGTGCTCCTTGAACTTTTCCTGTCATCATTAAAAAAATGTTATCTAGTAGAGTTTTAAATATTCATTGTTAAAAATGCAAACAGTACTGAAGCTTACAAAAAAGAAAAATAACCCTGAACCTATCCCAGAAGGAATCTTTGTGAGCCTCCTCTCTGTTCTGTTATCATTTGACTTCTTAAAAAAATCCTCAGCAACTTCCTAGAAAATAGTTACCCCGATGAGCATTATGTGTAACTATTTATGCAACTCTGAATTCTGTAGTTGTTATTTATATACATGCAATTACTTTATGAGGTTTTTTAAGTAGTTCATGTATAATATTCTTTGGGTAATCTTTTATATGGGCATTTTCTTATAGGAATGGTTATGATTTTTAATAGCTAGGGGATATTCTGTCATGTTAATATATGATAGTATTTTGAATAACTCTCCACCTGTTGGACATTTGGATTATTTTCCATCTTAAAATTTTTTATTTCTTAACCAATTAATTACTTTTTGGATCGAAGCCAGGGACTTGTGCATGTTAGGCAAACATTCTACCACCAAGCTACACCCTCTGCCACCTCTCCCATTATTTCAAATAGGTATGCTTTTTTTTTTTTTTTGTTCTTTGAGGATTATTTTCTTGGGGAATATTTTTCAAAATACCTTTCTGGGATTAAGGATTTGTAACTTCTATTAACTGTCATCAGAAGGAAACAAAAATAATAATTAAAAAAAGCTTGCTAGCTATATAAAGCTATGTAGAATTTCTATTATCTTCTTTTTTGACCTTTTTAGATGAACAGTATCTTCTTTGTATTCTCGAGAACCCTTGAGACCATGTTATATACCTGGTTATAGGTCAGATAAGACAGAAGAACCTGACAGAATTGTGAATAGAAGCTGTTGATCATTGTTGATCATTTCATTTTATTGGATATTTGGTAGAAATAATTTCTAAGGATCAGTAACAAAAGGTGGAGAGGTTGTTGCAGTAACTGCAACTTCATTTGACCTCTGTACCTGGTCCAGGGTTTATGATCCTTCTGGTGAGCTGGGAAGGCATCCTATATCCTTGGGAAACTCCAACCCTCCCACTCATTTCCTCATTCCTGGAGTCTGTAAGCCAGGCTCAGTAAGGTGTGCAGGGTGAGCACCATCATCAAAATTTGCACTAAAGTATTTCTTGATTAGGAACTAGAGCAGAGTGAATCCTGTTTAGATTTTTTCCCCTTGACATCTTTCTGGATGTCATGTTGTAATGTTTGAAGCCTAAGCTGTATTTCTAAGTTAACTATTAGCTGGTATTATGTTCCCATGCTTCAGGTTTTCCACCTATTACACAAAGCATAATGACACATAATTAATAGTGCACTTCAGAAAGATTCATGGCTTAATGCTTGTAAAGAACTTGGAGCTTTTCCTGAGAGTGTTTTACACACATTCATGAATAATGAGGTAGCTTGCTGTGTTGGGCAAAGGACATCTATATTATACTCATTTTATGGATGAGAATAATCCATTTTGTCTGATGTTCATTGCAGGCAAATCAGAGAGAATAATGACTTGCTGAGAATCAGAGGGTAAATTTAACGTAGTGTTCATGGAATTTTCTTTGGACTTGGTGGAACAAGTGGAATCCAAAATAAAATCTTTACGACTGTGTGTGTGCATGCAAAATGTATTTATATTTACTACTTTAAGAAAATTAACATTTTTGCAGGATAGGCTACTCCTTTGTAAGTAGGAATTATGTTTGAAAGATTCACTAGCATTAGAGAGCATTAGGTAAATAGGAAAGGTAGGGCTAAACTGTGACTTTCAAAGTGATTTTGGGAAGACTCCACACAAAGACTCTTAAGCAGGGCCAGTGGGAGTTAAAGAGAAATATTATTAAAATCAAGACTTAAAAGATTGAAAGACAGGACAAAGTTTAGGACATTTCCTAGAATATAGATGTGGTTTAAATCATCTATTACCATTATTTTTTAAGTAAGTAATATATGAGAGGGAATACTTTAGTAAACTCTTAGTTTATAGTCAACATGAACCCTCTGTGGCACTAAAAAGTCAAACTGCTTATCTCAAGTCTATGCAAAACAGCAGGCAAGTGGTAAAGAATACATTTATGTAAAATGGATCCAAATTGTACATGCAGATATACATTTTAGTTTTTAACTCAAGAGAGAGATTCAGAGATTTCTGTAATCTCTCTTTCTCTCTTTCTCTTTTGGTACTGGGGATTGAACCCAAGGGTGCTTAATCACTGAGCCACATCACCAGCCCCTTTTATATTTTATTTCGATACAGTGTCTCACTAAGTTGCTGAGGGCCTCACTAAGTGGTGATCCTCCTGCCTCAGCCTCCTCCTGAATCATTACAGGCATGGGCCCCGGCACTCAGCTACTGTAAACTCTTAAGACATTCACAAGGTATATAATTTGGAACAAACATGCTAATTTCAGCTGTTGTCACAAATAATTCAGAAACATTATTTCAGTTTCATATGCTTTAGCATCTAAGATAGTTTCTGCAAGTTTCATCACTGTATCTTAAAAGATGTAATGCACTTAGAGCAAGCAAATCAGTAACATAGAAGACTGAGTGACATACTCCCATCAACTATTCAGTCTAGAAAGATAAATAAGACCTGTGGACAGGATGGACCTGCTTGAACTATGGAAACTGAGCCAAATAATATGAGGAAAACCATTCATTTGCAACTTCTTTATTCCCAAATAATAAACATTCCAAATCTTTACTGGGTACATATGATGCACCAGGCTCATGCTAAATTCTCCCTTTTTAAAAAATACCTTTATTTACTTTTATGTGGTGCTGAGGACCAAACCTGGTGCCTCACAGGTGATAGACGAGTGCTCTACCACTGAGCCACAACCCCAGCCCCTCATGCTAAATTCTTTAGGTGGATTATCACATGCAATCCTCAGAGAACCCTGTGAAATGGATAAGATATTTTCAGCATTTATAGATAAAGAAATCAAGTTTCAGGGAGGTTCTGTAATACTTGGTAAGTAGTTAAGTGGTGATAACAGAGTTCAGATAATGTGATCTGAATCCAGGTGTCTCTGCTATGCACTCGGCTGAGCTATGCACACTGAGCTCTGTTCCTCTTCTCTTGTTGTCTTATTTTCTCTCCTGGTAAACAGAGTTGGACAATCTAGGAGCAAATACAAAGGTCTGCTTCAAATAAAAACCAAAGCAGTCAGTATCTCTAGGCATTGCTCCCAAGTCCCTTAACACTGTAGATCCTAAGAAGTCTTCATAGAAATATTCTGTGAGTCACAGATGGAATTTAAAAATTTCTAGTCACCACATTAAGAAAGGAAAAAGCAATAGGTAAAATTAATTTTCATAATATATGCTATGTAACCCAACATATAAAAATATTATAATTTTACTGTGTAATCATATAAAAATTATTAATGAGATATTAGAAACAGCTGAGGAGCAATACAATACAACAAATACAATATAATACAATATGAAATCTTTTGTATTGCAGTGGGTAAAGTGAACTGTAGTTCTATCAAACAATAAAGTTGTGATTAATGAAAAGATATTTCGTATTGCTTCAGTTTTACATTTTAAATTCAAATTTATTAAAATTTAAAAATTTCTTTCCTCACTTGCATTGGCTGCATTTCAAATACTCAGTAGTTATTTGTGGTGTGTGGATACTGTACTCAACAGTGCAGTCCCAAAACAAAAGGTACTCTGCCTCTAAATGCCCAGGGACTCCCAGACACTTCACCCCACCCCAGCCCCTCGTTCCTTTGAGCTCCCATCTTAATTTTCTTTCTTTGCCTGTGCCCAAAGCTATGATGTGCAATTGTGCAGATTGTATACTGCAAAATTCTTGGATGTCATTTACATTATAGACCTAGTAAATTTGCTTATTTAATGCAACCTTTTTAAGGAAGATGGAAGTAAAATTTTAAAAGGAAGAGGCACATTTTTCTAATTCACGTGAAGACATATTTTGAGGGGGTGGGTAGGTGGGTGTTATGACTCCTCTGTTTCTTCCTATGGTTTCATCAGTTAGGCTCTTTGCATTGTTCTCTTTTATGTTTCACACAATCCCAGGACCCTCTGCCTGTGGTTGAAAGAATGGAAGCAGCTTCTGTTACCCTCTCCTCCTTCAGAATAGTGCACAGTGCCATAGTCACCCTTCACGGTAGTTCTCTTTGGAGCCATCCAAATGTTTCACTCATATTGTATTTCCACAGCCTGGTGCACAATGGTGCTCAACACAATTAGAATTGTTTTGAGTCATGGACCTCTATTGTGTCCTGAGTTGCCCCTTAGTGCTGCTTGACCCTGGCTGATTTATCCAGATGCTGACATGGCCATTATTATTATTACTACTAGTAATAGCACTACTGTTGATTGATTGCTTTGTGTCAAGCGTTATGCTTAGTAGTTTATGTACATTATTTCATTTAACCCTTACAAACATCTCTAGGATATAGCACTATTATTATTCCCATTTTCTAATGAGGAAACTGAGGCACTAAGAAATTAAGTAATTTACATGAAGTCATACAGCTAGTAAGTATCAAATCCAGTCCAGGTTGACTTCAAAGCTCTTCTGTGCTTTAAGTACCATCCTGGAGATTCTGCCTTTGGCATCTGGGACTGTATGGAAAAGTGCCCACACTGTAGTGGACTTAGTATTTGTTTGTGCAGACTTTATTTTTTTTTTTAAATATATTTTTTAGTTGTTGATGAACTTCTATTTTATTTTTATGTGGTGCTGAGAATCGAGCCCAGTGCATCACACATGATAGGTAAGTGCTCTACCACTGAGCTACAACTCCTGCCCAGACTTTCTTTGGCAAACTTCTTTCCCCAGTTCATGTGGTTTGGTTGGGATTGACACTTCAGGGCTGGTCATGTGACTCAGCTTTGGCTGATCTAAGCACTCCTTCCACTTAATCAAGTGATTGACTCAGGGAGAATGTATGATCCAGGCTGGCTCAATGAGGCTCCTTTTCTGCTTACATTTAGGAAAGGAGGCACTCTTTCCTCTGGGATACTTTTTCTTTCGTGCTGTAGTGGTATAACCTGGAGCTGCTGGTGGCCCTGCTACATGGAGGAAGCTGTTTGTAGTAGGAGAGAGTGAGGCCATCACTCAGTGAGAAGCGACACTGAGTGGTCCAGAGAACATGAACAGCATCATTTGAAGCTCAAGGTTCACCTCAAGCTCAGAGTTCGCCTGAAACATCCCAGGACAGCTTGGTTGTATGAGCTAATATGTTCCATTGGTTGTTGTTTGCTTAAATCTAGTTATGTGCATTTGAAAAAATCCTGCCTAAGGTACAGACTTTTTAGAAAATGAATATTTTTGCCTTGGCTTCCCCGTTGCCATTCTGTGGTAGATGAGAGTAGACCCACTGCTTTTAGGGCCTTTGTCTACTTGGTGTCTGAACTGTGCCTGGAGGCCTTTGTTCTCTGCAGACTCTGAACCGGGATCAGCTTGCTCTTTCCATTTTAGGCCTTTAAACCCTGCCCCAGTGAGAGGAGGTTCCACACCCAGCCCCTCCATCACTCTCCCACCCCATGGGGTAGCCCACACACATGGATCTGGATGGGATACGGATTGTACTATGAGTGGAGCATTAGAGAAATCTGTTCTTCATAGGCATCAGAAAAATTGTTCATCAGCCTCCTTTTTGAATGCTGATCAAAGACTCTTGAATGAACTCAGCTGGCCTCTGACACCATCTGGGCTCTTGGCCAGCTTCAGGCCTCGCCTCTTATCCCGTTTCCTTGACTTCCAGGCTTTCTGATCAGCAATCTTCCTATGTACTCTCAGCCCCCCCATGATTCTGAACTTCCATCCTTCTGCTGGCTTGCTTTCCCAGTCTTTCCGGTGGCCCTCTGAGAGCATTGTTCCACAGTGAATCAACTCTCCCACACCCCAGCCTCCTCACACATGAAAACACTCCCTTCCCTGCAGCTCTCTGTGCTGTAGCCTTCTCCTGGTTTTTCTTCACAACTTTCAGGGCATCACTTCTCAACCCTCATGCAAAACACTTTTTTCATTTAGCATTCAAGCCATTCTTGTAAATACCCTCCTGGTTTCTCCCTTTCCCAACAACTTGTTGGTTATTCTCCTGCACTGACTCACGTGCTTCCTAGTCATTTCTCCCAGCTTTGCACTTAATGCATCCATATATACAGCTAACTGACTATATTTACAATAATTGAGCAGATGTCTTGGGATAGTTCATGGGCATACATAGTTGTGGTGGGAGTGGAAAGCAAGGGAGACTTCATCAAAGAGATTACCTGTGCTCAGGACTGTGTTAGATTTCCATCACTGCAACAAAATACCTGAGATAAACAACTTATAAAGAGGAAAGATTTATTTGGCTCACAGTTTCAGGCCATGATCAGTTGACTCAACTGCTTTGGGCCTGTGGCAGCACAGTACATCATGGTTGGCAAGAAAGCATGGTGGAGGAATGCTATTTACTTCAAGGCCGTTGGAAAATAAGACAGAGAGGAAGGAATGAAGACAGAGAGAAACAGACCAGCTTCCCAATATCCTCTTCAAGGACACATCCTCAGTGGCCTCACTTCCTTCTATTATGTCCTATCTCCTAAAAGTTCCACTATCTCCTAATAGTGCCATAGGCTGGTGACCAAGCCTTCAATACATGGCCTTTGGGGAATATTTAAGATCCAAATCATAACAAGGACCTTGGGATTTCAACACGAGGATTGAGAGGGAAGAGTCTTCCGGGCAGAGAGCACAACTTGAGTAAAAGCCTGGAGTTAAGGAAGAGCTTGAGTGCTGGGAAACAAGTAGTAGGAAAGGAAAAGGTGACCCAGGTTGGATTGGACATGGGTCAAGAGGGAGAATGTAAGACAAAGAACAGCCTTATTATAAAATGGAGAGGGTGGCATAGTATTGTAAACGACAAGATTAAAACTTTGTTGGAGTGGTTGTAAAGGAGGAGGAGGAGTAATGACAGCAGTTTAAGAAACTCCACAGAGTAGAGCTGTAGGGTGGAGATGGTGGAAGAAGAGCTGGAGAGATCGGCAGGACAGGCTGGTTATGAGGGAGCAGAGAGTAGGGCAGAGAAATGAGGCAGGACTCCTGCTACTTATGACTTAGGAGAGGATGAGGTCCTGCTTGGCGATGGGAGACTTAAGGGGTTCTAGGATGCTGGGAGACAACAGCTGTGTACTAAATATGAATCAAATTACTCAGCCTTTTCATTATCTTGTGGATGAAGAGTAAGATTACTCATGTATTTCATGATAGTAAAAATGACTTACGTAAGCTTACAATGTTTCCCAGTGTTTTATAGAATACTACAACTCTGGGAGATGTTAATGAGCTTCAAGGGAAATAGAGTGAGTTCTATGATCAAATAAGGTAGGGAAACACTGCATGCTATGTGATTCACAGAGCTTGTTCACATATTAAAGGCTTTGAGATATGCATGTAAGGAACCAGTTTGACATTAGCCCAGCCTTTCCCAAATATATTTGTACATTCATTTATTCATTTGTCCATTGAATGCGATAAGCATGTATGGACTAGTAAGTGCATGCTAGTGTGTTTTGGGTACTGTGCTGGCCACTAGTCCTGTAGTAGAGAACAAAGGCAGATGGTATCCCTACTCTTAAGACATTATAGTCTGTAATAAGCATGTCTAATCATTCAACAGGTCCAGTGTTCTGAGGAACATGATTTGGGAGGTCTTAAGGTATTTAGACATTCCTTTAAGCTCCAGAATGGAATGATGTGGAGTGATTGTCTTTCTGCCTTCATGTCTCTATCTTACATAAATACTGCCATCACCTCTTCACAGAATATTTCTGTCTTGGGCATGGACTGAGCAAATGAAAAGAAAACTTTTGGGTCTGGGAAGTTAGTAACTCACTCAAGGTCACTCAGATGGGTAGGTAGCTGCAGAACCAGAGCTTCTGGTTGTTGGTTCTATGCTCATTCCATTCTTTTTTTTTTAAATATTTTTTTAGCTATAGATGGACACAATATCTTTATTTTATTTACTTTTATGTGGTGCTGAGGATCGAACCCAGTGCCTCACGCATGCAAGGCAAGCGCTCTACCACTGAGCCACAATCCCAGCCCCACTCATTGCATTCTTGATGACAAGGGACAAATTGAAGTGCCTGAAAATGGAAGAAAATTCAAATAGATACAACAGGTTGAGTGAGATACTCTGGACTATGCCAGTTTAATCAACAACATCAGGGTGGTGTATGTGCCACCACTACCATCACCACCGTCATTATCATCACTAATATTGAGTAGTTATTTGATCCACATATTTGGCTAAGCACTTTATGTGACTTCTTCACTTAATTTTTACCATGCTATGAATTTGTAATTATCACCTTGCTTCAAAAATGAGGAAGCAAGCACAGAGAGATGAGTGTCCATGTTTACACAGCTAGTAAGGAGCAGAGCCAAGCTCCCATTCTAGGTTGTTTTCAGAGTCCAAACTTTTGCCTTCATTCTGTGTCAGCTGAAATGATTTCTCAACTTTAAGATTTCTCTCTCGGAATCAGTTTGTCTTTTCTCCTTTTCCTTTCAAGCATGTCCATCTCTCCTTTTTTAGAAACCTGATGTCAGAAAGGATCTGATTTATTCACTTAATAAATGAGTCAAGTAGTATTCATTCAACCTCTAATGAGTACCTACTATGTGAAGGAACTGTTTAGGAGCTGAGGATCCATCAGTGAATACATAGACTAGGTTCCTGCTCTCATGGAACTTATAGCCAGTGGGGAGACCACACAATAAAAACACATGTACAAATATCTTGCAGTGATAAGTAGAATACAAAGAATTAAAATGGGAGAACAGCGTGAGAGTGACTGGCCACCTCCTGTAGATTGGGATCAAGGGAAGGCCCTTTTGTGAAAGTGACATTAGGTTGAAATTTGAGTTAAAGAAGGAGCTGTTGGGAGATGGTCAGGATAAACAGGACAGAGAGAAAGAAGAGAATTCTTCCAGGTAGAGGGACTGTCAAGCATAAATTTTCTGTGTATAAAGACTAGGAAGAAGATGAGTATGGTTGAATCATGGTGGCCTAGGAAAGAGTGGTACTAGAGGTGGTTGGAGAAGTAGGTGGTATATCAGGGTAAGGTATTTAGGTTTTAATCTGAGTGTACAGTGTAGCCATTGAAGGCTACACTGTTTAAAAACAGGGCTGATGACATGGATATGATTTATGTTTTTTTATGATTTATGTTTTTAAAAGGTTGAGTTAACTGGTACATGGACAAATTAGTTGAAGGAAATAAAAAAAGGAAGTAGTGAGACCCATTAGGAGTATTTTGCAGTAGTTTTGACTAGGGGTGATGGTGATTATATCAGTTATTGCCACAATAATGCTGTGTAACAAACATCCCCATAAACTCAGCAGCATGCAGTGATAATGATTTATTTTTGCTCATGAATTGATAAAGCATCTGGGTAGTATTGTTTATCTGGACCATGCTCAGTTGGTCTTGACTGAACTAGCCTATGTATCTGTGATCAGCTGTGAGTCACGTAAGGATTTTTGCCATATTGCCTGAATTCTCTTATGTTTGGGGGCTGTCTGGCTGTCAGTTGGTTTAGGATGGCTTACCATGGCCTCAGCTGAGATGGCTGGGGCAAGTCTTTTCTATATGTACATTACATCCCTTTAGTAGGATAGCTTGGCCCAGACATATTTTCATGGTGATTGCAAAGAAGCAAGATAGGAAGTAGAAACAAGCAAACACATTCCAAAGTTTTAGCTTGTGTTCACTTTGTTTCTGTCCTATTGGTCAAAGCATGTTACACAACTATACCCACAGTCAGTGTGGAAGGGCATGGTAAAGGGCAAGTGTTCAAAGGGGTGTGAACAGATATAGGGAAATAAGAAAAATCAAGGCCATTACAACAATCAATTTATTACACCAGTGGGAGAGGATTGTAGGAGAGTCTTGAATGGTTCAGAAAATACTTTGAAGGCACAATCCAAAGAACATACCAAAAGTGAACTTGACATAATATTTAACAGCTACAGACCAAAGATCATAGTATAGATCATAGATCATATTTATTCATTTTTATACTTTATTGCTATTTCCGAGTTAACCAGAAAGTAAACTGTCTTGCTCAGCTCACAGAGATATGCCTTTACCATAACCAGCCATTTATTGAGTGTTAATATCAGAAGTAGCCTGGTGAGGAATGATTTGTAATTTCTGACCAAGCCCTTATTGAAGATATTGCATAATAGATTTCATTATCCTTTATGATCCCAACTAATTTTTTTTCCCATTATGATCTCAAATTAATTTCTGCTTGGACAGGGAAAGTTTGTCTTTTGATAAATTGATATCATGAAAAATCACTATTCTGTGATATGTTTAGCCTTTTTCTTCTGGACTTTGGGAGGCTCCAGATGTCACAATTGCAGTCAATGTCTCAGAGTTCTGGCAATCTGTGCATAGTAGAATTATAGCATATATGAATTTGAATTAAGGGAATTTAATTCTGTGTGCCAGCAAACAAAAACACAATGTGAAGAGTGTGCATGCTTCTATTCACCATTCTTCTGGGTGAGTAACGTCCCAAGGGTGTGTGCATTTCCTGAACATGCTGCTCCCTCACTCAGTCTTAGTTTATACAGCTTCCCTGGAGCCTCTCGGTACTCCAGGTGACTGTAGTGGTTAAAGAGTAATACCTTGTCATGCCAGCTGGCACATAAGCCCAAGCTAACTACTAAACTAAAAAACTCCAAATCTGCTTTTTTTGGGGGGGAGGGGGGGTGGTGCTGGGGATTGAACCCAGGGCCTTATGCATGCTAGGCAAGCACTTGACCAATTGAGCTATATCCCCAGGCCCCAAATCTGTTTCTTTCTGGGTTAGATAGTTTGTAAAAAGCCTATGGTTCCCCTCTTGGTGTATCTACACTCCTTGACTAATAGCCTCCTTGCTTGACTCTGGCCTTGGTAGTGTGACTTGCTTTGACCAGTGAGGTAAGAGCAGTCTTCACATACACACACACACACACACACACACACACACACACACATATATACACACACTTTTTTTTTGGTGCAGGGGATCAAACACAGGACCAGGAATGTGCTAGGCATGTTTTCTATGACCGTGCTACATCCCCAGCCAGCATATTATTTATATATTGTACGTGAATGTTTTAAAATTTCTTTTATTGAGAATAAATTTAATCAACATAAAATTCACCATTTAAATAATTTAAAAGAGCACAGTTCTGTGGTTTTTAGTGTATTTGTGATTTTGTGTAACCATCACCACTATCCAATTTCAAATGATTTCTATGATCCCTCAAAAGAAAACCCCATCCTCCATTATCTCTCCTTTTCCCCTGAAGCAGCAATCTACTTTCTGTTCCTGTGGATTCACTTGTTCTGGATATTTCACATGAATGTAATCAATACAACTGTGTTTAGCTTCTTTAGTGTAACATGCTTTTTAGATTCATCCATGTTGTAACATATTTTGTATTTAATTTCTTTTTATGGTGGAATGATATTCCATGGTATAGATAGACCTCAATTTGCATATTCAACAGTTCAACAGTTGATAGACATTTAGGTTGTTACTACTCTTTGGCTGTTATGGGTAGTACTGCTATGAGCATTCATGTGCAGGTTTTTGTTTGAGTAATATGTTTTAGTTTCTCTTAGGTTTATACCTAGGAGTGGAAATGCCAAGTCATAGGGTAACTCTGTGTTTAACTTTTGAGGAACTCCCAAACTGTTTTTCACAAAGGCTGTACCATTTTAATTTCCACAAGCAATGTATGAGGGTCTATTTTCTCCACATTCTTGCAGACATTGGTTGTGTTTCAGTTTTTTAAATTTTATTTTAACCATCCTAGTATGTGTGAAGTTGTATCTTGTGGTTTTAATTTGCATTTCCCTAATGACTAACGATGGTTGAACATCTTTTCACGTGTTTATTGGCCGTTAGTATATATTGTTTTGAGAAATGTCTGTTCAAGCCCTTTGCTTATTTTATTTTATTTTTTTAATTTTCTTGAGATGGGGTCTTGCTATATTACTAGGCTGGCCTTGAAGTCTTGAGCCCAAGTGATTCTCCAGCCTCAGCTTCCCAAGTTGCTGGGACTTAAAGCACATGCCACTGTGCCTGGCTCATTATGCCTATTTTGCAATTATGTTGTTTGTCTTTTTATTGTTCACTTGTAAGTGTTCTTTTTATATTGCATATATGTTCTTCCATTTTTTGGATTGTCTTAACTTTTTTTTTTTTGGTACTGGAAATTGAACTCAGGGGCACTTGACCACTGAGCCACATCCTCAGCCCTATTTTGTGTTTTATGTAGAAACAGGGTCTCGCTGAGTTGCTTAGCGCCACCTTGCTGTTGCTGAGGCTGGATTTGAACTTGCGATTCTCCTGTCTCAGCCTCCCAAAGTGCTGGGATTACAGGCTTGCACCACTGTGCCCAGCTAATTGACTTAACTTTTTTGGATAATGTCCTTTGACATGCAAAAACTTAAGTTGATGAAGTTTATCTATTTTTCTTTTGTTGTTTATGTTCTGCGTCTTATTTAAGAAACTCTTGGTTAATCTAAGGACACAAAAATTCACACCTACATTTTCTTCTAAGAATTTTATAATTTTAGTTCTTCAAGTCTTTGTATGAGGTAAGGGTTTAAATTCATTTATATCCAGTTGTCCTTGTATTTGTCAAAATTCAGTTGATAACAGATGTATGGGTTTATTTCTAGACTAACAATTCTGTATTGTTGATATTGTATAACATTATTATTATTATTTTGGTTATATTGTCTTTGGTTTTATTTATTCATTTACAGAAGGCACCTGTCAAAGCACCATCTACTCCTTCACATTTCAGTTTCTTTCTTTTTTTTTTTTGATACTGGGGATTGAACTCAGGGACATTCGACCACTGAGCCACATTCCCAGCCCTATTTTGTGTTTTATGTAGAGACAGGGTCTCACTGAGTTGCTTAGCGCCTTGCCGTTGCTGAGGCTGGCTTTGAACTCGCGATTCTCCTGTCTCAGCCTCCCAAAGTGCTGGGATTGCAAGTGTGAGCCACCACGCCCGGCTACATTTCAGTTTCTTATTGATTTGTAATAATGCTATGAAAGTTGAAACTAATAGTGATAGCAAACATATGGACATATGTTACTATTGTTAACTATTCCAAATGTTTTACATGCATTAACTTATTTAATGATATGAAATACTGGATGAAGTATAGTTTTAAAAGTTAAAGAACTGTGTGATTGTGTGTGTGTGTGTGTGTGTGCGTGTGAAGTCTTACCTTTTGAGTGACACTGGGGAAAAATTTCATAATTTTAATGTAAAGTTCTCAAAAGTAATTATGGTGAATGTTTTATTTTTTAAAATTAAGGTATGAATAAAAGTATTAATGAACAAAGGAAGAGAGGTGTTTGCCAACTCAGCTTTTTGGGGCTTTAGTATTATTATCTCTCAACTGAGAAGTTTGGATCCAGTGATTTCCAATCTCAGAGTGCCCAGGCCTTATACTCTGTAATACAGCATCAGGATACAGTATCTGTCTGTCTGTTCCTGTCATGGTGCCTGATGGATTTTAAATAAAATGGATTTTAAATAAAATGTTTCATTGGAAAGTGAGTGAACAAATAAGCACAAGACTGGAAAGGAATCAGGTTGGTTTTGGTTTCATTTATATAGTGGAATCAGTATTCTCTCCTTTGGGAATGTGTGTGTGTGTTTGGGTTGGGGATAAGGGAAAGGCAGGAATATTGAAATGAGCTATATTTAAATTAATACAAACTGTTTCTACTGCTTGTGTTTCTTCGTGCTCACCTTGCATTTTACAATGCTGAGCTCTTGGCTTTGGGTGCATCCTTGCCCCTCCTTCTTTTATGGATAACAACTCACTTTGCTTTGTAGCCCAGCCCAGGTCTCACCTGTGGTGATATTCTTTCTGCTTTCCATTTCCAGGTAGTACTGAAGCTTGTAGCCATCTCTGGTCTAGCATTAATAGCATGCCAATGAAAGGGTTAGTTTATGTCTGTCCCTTTTACGAGGGTATGGGTCTCTTAATGGCTGTTTTTTTTGTTTCGGAGTCTGAGAACATATCTGGCACTTAGCAAATGCTCAGTTAGTAGTTGTTAAGTGTGTAAATGTGAATCAATTCAGAATAAGATATGGCAACAGCTGATCGACCTATCAATTGCTTTCCCAAGTGTTTGCTTATGTGTAAGAAACTTAATGTGTACTTTTCTTATTTTTTCCTATAATAATCCTGTAAGGTTGATGGCATTCTCATTTGACAGATAAAGAAGTAGTCCCTAGGCAGTTTGATAACTTGCATAAACTTGTGTAACTAATAAATGACACAGCTGAGATTCAGAGCCAGATAATCAGCTCAGCAGTTCCAGTTCCTTCCACTAAATCATGCTGCTTAACCAGAAGTTCATTGTCAATCATTGGTGGGATAAGATGACAGAGGATGACATAAGAAAATAAATCTTTAAGATAATGTTTAAAGAACCCATTGTATATGTCTCCATGGCTCTGTCAGAAGGTAAATTAAAATTTTGGTCTTTTAGAAACTAAATGACGTGGTGTGTGCCTGTGGTGCCAACTACTTGGGAAGCTGAGTCTGGAGGATCACTTGAGTCCTGGTATTCTATGCTAACCTGGGCATAGTTAGCAGGCCCCTAACTTAGAGCAAGAATTGGTCTTTCAATATGTCAAAAGGTGCATGTTTATGTTTTAGGTAGTTTATTTTTATGCATTTAAGATGATAGTTATATGAGGAGCATATTAAGCTGCACTGAATAATTGAATTATAGAGCTAATGACAACATTAGAGACCAATGGCTTCAGTCCTTGAATCTTACAAATGATGTCACAGGGACCTCAGAGTTTGTGAATTTTGTCCTCAGTTTTCCTGTTAAGGACAGAGGAGTCTCTCTATACCATGAGAACACACACACACACACACACACATACACACACACACACATTTAACAGGAAATTCAGAATAGTGGTGGACAGACTGTCACATTGAAGTGATGAGAGTGTGAGAGCATGCATGGTTGGAACACCATCATTTCATTCATCAGTGACACATTGACACTGGCCTGGGCCCCTCAGGTGGATGAGGGAAACTGAGCCTCCAGCCCCCACAGGGAAAAGAACACCTGTGCAGGACAGACTCCATCCTCAGGAGCATCTTAGAAGAAAAGGATCGTGTTGGTTGTTGGTTAATTTATG
This sequence comes from Geosciurus inauris, assembly GCA_004024805.1. Classification (NCBI taxonomy): domain Eukaryota; kingdom Metazoa; phylum Chordata; class Mammalia; order Rodentia; family Sciuridae; genus Geosciurus; species Geosciurus inauris. Next base: position 93,639 of record PVHX01003649.1, on the reverse strand, counting down.
ATGCCAAGATGCTGATTTAAAATGCAGATGGATATTTTTGAAATAGGAGGTTTCCTTCAAGTCTGTTCAGTGACAATAAGAGAAACTAAAAGTGGTGGTGGGTCCTTTTCCTCAGGTTTGGCTTCTGAAGAAAGTGCAGCAAGACTTAAATAAACTGAAATTGTGAAGTCATCTGAATACTTACCGAATACCTAATGAATTTCAGACAGTGTTGTGGGCACCAGGTTATGCCAAATAAGTTTTCTTTTGCTTGATTTGTGATTGGTATAAGACCAAGTAATCAGGATAAAAATAAAAAAAAAAGAATTATGCTCTAGAGAAATTGTGTGGGACCAAATGGAGATTTATGTATACGTGCAATGTGTATCCATGCACATATTAACTAATTTATTCTGTGTAGCTTCCTAAATATCACTATTGCTTAGTTAAGTAAATTCAATTTTAAGAATTTCACACAGCACTGGAAAACTTGAGCACTGACTTATGTGTAGAAAATGATTTCTTAACTCATGTAATTTTCAGACTTTATTGGCAAAATGTAATATTGAAATTTAGCTCAGATAATATTCCCAAGGGAGGAGTTTCTAGCTTGAGAAATTTTATATGTCAGGGAAGGCTTATGAGTGACCAAAATTTATTTGTTTTGGAGAAGGTCGTGCAAGTAAATGGGATAATGGGAAATGGAAAATTGTATAAAATACAATGTTTCTGTTCAAACCTTTGTAAAATTCTGGAAGTTCTGTGCAACTGTACCTCAGTTCTCTAGTGCCCCAAAATGGCCTGGGTTTCAATATTATTTCTTTGTTTCTTTCTAAAGGTTTGTATTATGCATACAGGATAATTTTTATCCTTATGGGAATGTAATTTTGATCCTAGAATCGAATCTAGATACAAAGCTTATTCTAGATAAATTTTATTTTCATTTAAGCCATATGCTTGGAATGCATCTAGTCTGAAAAGTGAATACTATAGATAATTTAGAGTTCTTTTTCTGTACCTAAGACTATTGCTTTTCTCTTTAATTTCATTCCTACATTAATAAAATATTCAAAATGAATACTCAAAACTCACCGTAAAACGTTTGAAAATGAAATAGTAAACACATGCCATTTTTTAAAAACTTTTATTTCCTGTGGATGATTTGCATTAAAATTAAGTGAGTTTTAAGAAAAAAATCTCTGTATGCATTATATGAGGACATGGGTGTCAAGATCAGAACATTAATATCTACGTTGATTCACGTGTTGGCATATCTCTAGCCATCTGTTAAAGTTCTGTTCCTGTGTTGTTTCCTCATTGACGTCGTCTGTAATACTCTGAAAAGGAGCCCTTGTTTTCTTTTTAGTGATTATAGATTGCTGATTACTAGGGCTGGCAATGATTCCAAGATACTTAACAAATGTCAGTTTTATAGGCCTTTCCAGAGTGTTGCTGTTTTTTAAATCAGTCTTTCCCATGTCTCTCCAGAGCAAAGATCATGTCTTATTCAGTTTTGTAATCACCCAAATGCCTTGTGTATACTCCTCATACATCATGGGAATGCAGTAAAAGTCAGAATGAATGAATGCATGTCAGAATGAATGCCTGAAACTATTCCTGTGGACAAATTGGCGCATGAACTGAAAATTGTGAAAAGATGACTGAGTGAAGAAGAGGAAGTATTTGAGACAGGGAAGAAGGTCGACAGGGGTTAGAGAAAATGAAATGAGAATGGTGTCGTTAAGAAGGCTAAGTCTATGTCCTAGTTATCTCTTTCTGTGTGAGAAATCACCCTGAATTTAAAGGCATACATGAACAACCATTTTAGCACACTTATGAAGTCTGTAGGTTGGCAATTGGACAGGGCACAATGGAGATGTGTTGTCTGGGCTCTTTTCTTGAAAAACTTGAATGGCTGGGTGTGACCCAAATGAATGGGGACTGGAATCATCTAAAGTTCTCTCACTCATATGACTGGCTCCTGGGCTGGCATGATTTGAAGGCTGGGCTTCACTGGAATTCTGCACTAGTACATCTGTGTATGGTTTCTCCATTTGGTGTGGGGCTCATACAGTATGGTGGCTGGGTTCCAAGAGGGAGTATCCCAAGGGCCAGAGGCCCAACGGAACTAGGTGGGGCTACTTGGCTTCTATGACCCAGGCTCAGGGGTCACATAGTATCACTTCTGCTGTACTATATATTAGTTGAAGGAGCCACAAACCCACTCAGATTTCAGGTGAGGGGACATCGATCCTAACTCTTAATGAGAAGAATGTTAGTGAATTTGTAGCTATATTTAAAAACACCAGCCAGATAATGACAATAATGGGTAGAGCAAAGAACATAAAAGTATGTTATTAATTCATTTAATCATTGAGAGCACATATGAAAATGTCACTGGACATTTCCAGTCATTAGTTAGATTGGGCTGATGTCATGACATTTTTGAATGCAGTTTATAATTTTTATTTTTTATAAGTGATGGATGAGATATATTTCCAATAGAATTAGTATTTTACCAGCTTATTTTTTTATTTTTATTTTTTGGTACTGGAGATTGAACTCAGGGGTACTCGACCACTGAGCCACATCCCCAGCCCTATTTTGTGTTTTATGTAGAGACAGGGTCTCACTGAGTTGCTTAGCACCTCACCGTTGCTGAGGCTGGCTTTGAACTCACGATTCTCCTGTCTCAGCCTCCCTAAGTGCTGGGATTACAGGTGTGTGCCACCGTGCCCGGCAGTTTATTTATTTTTCTTTCTTAGATATCAGGCATATAACAGCTTCCAGTTTTGGAATCATACAGCCTACAAATAAGGGTAAAAATGTTTCTGGTCATATTTTCCACCTCATTCTAGTGTGCTGAGTTGTGACATTATAACATTGACCTTTGATGGTGTTTTCATTGATTCTTTTATAAGAAGGCTGCAGTTTGGATTTACTCACTTTGCCTGACTGCCCGCTGTACTTTGGCACTTGGTTAATTTCTACAGAATTTTTGTCTTATACAATAGACTTGAAAACCAAACATTGGTTCCATGAAATTCGAGCAGGGTAAAGGGAAGGAAATACGTAGAGGGAAGGGAGGACTTATCACAAAGACAGATGTTGCATTAGATTCTGGTTTTATTTTTGGTGGCTAGAAACCACACATTCCTGTTTTTCAGAGGGAGGAGTGTCACATTACAATGTCATGAGGCTCCAGGCTGCCTCACCGAGTCATTGAGTCCATCAGAAGGGCTGCCTGGGTGCAGTGGTAGTAAAAATGCTTGAGGAAGGAGAGCCCACCAACTTTTTCCTCCTTTTCTTTGTCTTCTGCCTTGGTTCTTTTCTCCCCGTCCTCCCTCCTCTCTTTCCTTTCCCCTTTTTCTATTCTCTTTCTTACCGGTTTCAAAGTGTTCTATGATTGGGATGTGCAAAACCATGTTATTCTCCTGAACATATTTTAAATACTTTTTATTGTGGAAAAATTCAAACATAAGTAAAAATAGGTATAAAGAACCCCTTGCATTTGTCACTCATCTTTAGCAGTTATCACATGAACAATTTTATTTTGTTTATGTTCCCACATATCCCATATTTGATTATGGAGCAAAGCACAGACAGTATTTTATCTGTAGATTTTTCAGTGTGTATCTCTAAAAGATAGGAACTTTTAAAAATATAATCACAGGCCGGGGTTATAGCTACATGGTAGAGAGCTTACCTAGCATGTGTGACGCACTGGGTGTGATCCTTAGAGCCACATATAAATAAATAAAATAAAGATCCCTTGATAACTAAAAAATACATATTTAAAAAAAGTCCTGATTTTTAAAAAATATAATTATGTAATTATTACCCACCCTCACTCTTAACTCTTAAATAACCTTTAATTATGTTATTATTATCAAACAGATTTTTTACCAACTGCTATGAGTTGGATATGATTTGTCCCTCAAGGGCCTATGTGTTGGGAGCTTGATCTTCAGTGTAGTGATGTTGGGAGATGAGATCTGTAAGAGGTGGGGCCTAGTGGGAGGTCCTTAGGTCATTGGGGGTATGCTTTCACAAAGGTTAAGGTGGTTCTTGTGAGGGAGCTGTTGTGCAGGCCTGAGCTTGACCCTTGTTTCATGGAGAGATGTGATTGGTTGCTCTCACACATGCTCCTGCTATCACCAGCCACCAGGATGTGACACAGCTGAGAACAAGAACAAGATCCAGGGGTACCTTGCTCTGGTAGTTCCAAAACTGTGAGCTAAGTAAACCTCTCTTCTTTATAAAGTTACTACATTAGACACTTCATTATAGCAACAAAAAGCTGACTAGTACATGAACAAACATTGATACCATCAATATGCAGTTAGTATTCAAGTTGCCAGGCTGAGAATGAGTGCCATAATATTGCCACTTAAAATGAATCCACTTAAATTTCACAGTAAATAGTGAGAGGTAAAAAGAAAAAAAAAAAAAAGAAAGAACTCTGTATGATTCAAGTTTATCCCTAAAAAAAGCAAAATATGTTTATCTCATATAGCCCTGTTTAGATTGTAGTTGCTAATTTTTAGAATAAAGAGTGAGTCATAAACATACATTGGAGAAAGGATAGCCTCTTCAGCAAATGGTGCTGGGAAAACTGGAATTTCATAGGTAGCAGAATGAAGTAAAACTCTCTCTCTCACCTGGCACAAAACTCAGCTCAAGGTGGGTCAAAGACCCAGGCACTATACCAGAGACCCTGCGCTCACTAGAAGAAAATGTAGACCCAACTTTCTATCATGTCAGCTTAGGAACTGACTTCTTTTACAAGACTTCCTCAAGTGCAAGAAGTAAAATAAAAAATCAATAAATGGGATCGTATCAAACTAAAAAACTTCTTCACAGCAAAGGAAACAACCAAGAGCATGAAGAGAGAGCCTACAGAATGGAAGAAAATCTTTGCCACCCACACCTCAGGTAGAGCATTAATCTCTAGGATATATGAAGAACTCAAAAAACTTAACACCCCCCACCCCCCAAAAAAACTCACAAATAACTCAATCAATAAATGGGCAAGGGAACTGAACAGGCACTTCATAGAAGACATAGGATCAGTCAACAAATATTTGAAAAATGTTCAACATCATTAGCAATTAGAGAAATACAAATTAAAACTACACTGAGATTTCATCTCATTGCAGGCAGAATGGCTATTATCAAGAATACAAGTAACAATAAATATTGATGAGAATGTGGGGAAAAAGTACACTCATGTATGGCTGGTGGGACTATAAATTGGTGCAATCACTCTGGAAAGCAGTATGGAGATTCCTCAGAAAACTTGGAATGGAACCACCATTTGACCTAGTTATTCCACTCCTTGGTATATATCCAAAGGACTTAAAATCAGCATACTACAGTGATGGAGTCACATCAGTGTTTATAGTAGCTCAGTTCCACAATAGCTAAACTATGGAACCAACCTAGGTGAACTTCAACAGATGAATGGATAAAGAAATTGTGGTACGTATATGCAATTGAGTATTATTCAACCATAAAGACGAGTGAAATTATGGAATTTGCCAATAAATGGATCGAACTGGAGACTGTCATGCTAAGTGAAATAAGCCAATCCCCCAAACCAAAGGCCGAATGTTTACTCTGATATGTGGATAGTGACTCACAATAGGGGGAGAGTAGAGAGGGAGAAGGGCAGGTTTACCAGATTGGACTGGGTGGAATTAGGGGAAGAGAGGGGGGATGGGAATGGGAGAGACAGTAGAATGAGTTGGTTATAATTTTCCTATGTTCATATATGAATACATTACCAGTATTGCAGTCACATTAATGTTTATAGCAGCACAGTTCACAATAGCCAAGCTATGGCACCAACCTAGGTGCCCTTCAACAGATGAATGGATAAAGAAATTGTGGTATATATACACAGTGGAATATCACTCAGCCATAAAAAAGAATGACTTTATGACAATTGCTGGTTAATAGATGGATCTCATGACTATCATGCTAAGTGAAATAAGCCAGTCCCCCAAAAACTAAAGGCCGAATATTCTCTCTGATATGTGGATGCTAACACACAATAAGGGTGTGGTGGGGGTGGAGAATAGAAGTTTATTGGATTAGACAAAGGGGAATGAAAGAAAGGGCGGGAAGATAGGAATAAGAAAGACCGGAATGAATATGACACAACTTTCCTATAACAACTACAAACTACCTGTTTTTAATGGAATTTCAGGAGAGAACTAATAAACATCCATCTTTAGCTAGAAGTCTACATGAGGAGATTTGTCTTTCATTTGTATCCCTGAGAACTTTAATGGTTTGCTTTGGCCAGGATTTCCCATTAGTGATGGATTTTGACAGTGGTACACTTTATTTGTATGGTCCAGAATAGTAGAGAGCCCTCTCCTTGGAAGCAGGAGACTTTGTTTCTAGTCTTGGTTTATGTCACTTTGGGAAAGATTCTTAACTTTTCTAAACCTTAGCTTATTAATTTGTGAAATAAGGGAGATGGGTTAGATGATGGCTGAGAGTCCTTTTTATTCAAGTGGTATGATTCTGTTTAAGACTACTTATCTCTCATATAAATTAGATAAGGTGAACCCCACTCCACTATCCCTGATGTTGAGACCTTTTGCTTCTAGAACTGAAGATATGCCACACCCTAGTTATCTTCTGGGCCTTCCAAAAGCCTGTGTCCCATTTGGTATGTGTGGTGTTGCTCACTGCATGGGAACCACACATTTTTATGTGGCCTGTTTTCCAGAGCATAGCTCACTTTTCTTGTATCCTTTCTTGAAATTAGTTGTTTCTATTTTGCACTAAATATCTATTACACAAAGATGATAAGGTAGTTTCTAAAGAAGTGATATTTGCATACCAACAGTTTCTCAGGAAAACAAAATAAAGTACTAGAATCTTTATATGGAATAAGAAGACCACCTTAGTGTGAAAGGGAATAAGAGCTTTTCTCTGAGTACTCAGGACAGCTCATGGATTAATGGGTTCATGACCTAACTGCTTATTGAGAGGCTACTGTAAGTACCAACAAAGGTAAAAAGAAGTGCAAGATCCCAGTTTCTTCATTTAAGTTAGTGATGCTCAATCCTACTTGCATATATCATCCTGATGTCCAGGGCTCACCTAAGACCAAGGGAAGGTAAAAAAGGAGGGTGAGGAGTGGAGCCAGGACATCAATATTTAAAACCAAAAACCAAAACCCAAAAAGTGAAAAACTCTTTAGGTGATTCTAGTGTACCTTAGGGTTAAGAACAATTCCTTTAGGAGCCTAACAGCTCTTTGAAAAATTAAAATATGTGTTTTTAGTTGGCTTTTCGGTGTTTTGACCAAAATACCTGACAAGAACAACTGAGAGGAAAAGTTTACTTGGGCTCACATTTTCCAATGTCTCAGTCCATGCAAGGCTGATTCCATCGCTCTGGGCTTAAGGTGAGGTAGAACATGATGGTGTAAGAACACAGTAGAGGAAAACTGTTTAGCTCATGGCTGCCAGGAAGGAGAAAGGGGGGCCATGGACAGTTGTAATCCAAGGCCACATATCCAGTGACCTATGTCCTCCAGCCATGCCTCATCTGCTTACAGTTACCACCCAGGAGTCCATTCTGCTGTCAATGGTTAATCCAGCAAATGGATTAATCCACTAATGAGGTGAGAGCTCTAATCATTTCCTAAAGTCAGCACCTCTGAATCTTGCTGTATTAGAAACGTGATTCCAACACATGAGCTTTTTGGGACATTCCAGATCCAATCTATGGCATGTACATCAATTGCTACAGACATGAAAGAATATGATGTACTCTGATGAGTGAGAGAGATTACTGGTACAGGAATTGGAAGGTTTTTAATCAATCAGTCATCAGGAAGGGCTACATCAAGGAGTCAAGATTTGAGTCAGTTGAATTTTCCGTAGATGGAGAGAGGAGTGGGGAGAGTTTTCTAGGTTAGGAAATGAACGCTGCAAGAGAAGTCCTTAGAAATTAACTGACTATTTTGACTGAACGTGGCTTGTTTGGGGAAGAGTGGAAGTAAAGATCGGATGTCAGGTTGCAGCCAGACTATGGACAATCTCCATGGTTAGACTAAAGAGTTTTTGTTTATCTTACAGGTATTGGAGAGACAGTGAGGATTTCTGAAATGGCATGATGAATCTTTGAAGACTGCTTTAACGGGAATACGGGGTATATCATTTTAATAAAATAAGGCAAGAGCCTGGGGAAAGGAAGACCAGTGGAGCAGCTGCTGTCATGGTCCAGATGTGAGGAAGAAATGCTCTGAATGAGGAAAATAGCAGTAGAATTTAACAATAATCCACATTTGTGTAGTATTTTCATAGTTAATATTTCCCCCACATCTCATTTAAACCTCACATTAACCTTGTGGTATTTCTCTCCATACTTTATAAGGACCTGATGATTTTCAGAGGTTAAGCTGTCATAAAGTAACCTTAAAAATTCCAGAGGAGCCTGATTGGTGGCAGGCACTTTGGTGGCTTATTGGAGGTATCAGATTGGGTGTGAGGATGGTGGAATCCCTCAGGAGTCGTTGGCTCTGCTATCAGGTAGCCACTTAATAATGCTGTTCATGTGACTCCTTTTTCCTCAATGCAATTACTTCTTGAAAGTGTGCATTGGAGGCAAGGGAAGAAAAGGCTATCATTAATTCAGTTTATCTCAAATAAGGATCTTTGGGCCTTTTCTGAGTATCTTTGGGTGTTCAGATTTAAATTTTGTTGATTATTATAGAACTTGGTGTAGGTAAGGACAATATAGAGAGCTGGGCTACTGATACAGGGCTGAGGACCTTCTTATCCAGGTGGACTCTGTCCTGAGTGGGTTTAGCTATGACTAAGTGGGTTTCCTTTCTTTTAAGATTAAGGCAGGAGCCATAGGGAAGGGAACTGTGGACTATGGTGGTGTAGACACCAGAAAAACATCCCTGTGGCCTTGGTGACTAAGATGCTGGGTGGAAATTACACCCTTCTTAGAGTGTGAATTGAATCTACCACTGTGGCAATTCATTTTGTTTAAGCACCTGTGATGTTTATGTGGTTCTCTGTTCTGTGTACCAACACCTTGAGATAGTTCAACACCAGCCTAAACAACTACTTACACAATAAAATGAATTTTGCCATATGAGATTTTTGTTCCTTGCAATCAAATAGAAGATGACTGTGCTAGAGAGCTAAGGGATGCTGGGGAGAAACAAAATAGGAAGTCATCCTCATGGGAAACCTGGATCAATTTTTCTTGTGAAATGACAGGGCAGGATGAAGAGTCGGGAAGGAGATGAGGCTGAGCCTTTTTGCCCTGGGCATTCTCAATCCAGGCTCAGAGAATAACGTTCATGGGTCCAGCTAGGGTGAGAGGAAAGCCTACATTGGTAATTTGAAATGGCAACATCCTTAGGTAATTAAAAATGTCACATTTTCACTGTTTATTTCCTCATTTTAGAATACTGGGATCTTCAATGGCAGCAGAAGGCATGATCAGAAGACCGAGATGAATTTTAACAGTATTCTAGAAGAGATTCTTATTAAAAGGTCCCAGCAGAAAAAGAAGACATCACCCTTAAACTACAAAGAGAGACTTTTTGTACTTACGAAGTCCATGTTAACCTATTATGAGGGCCGAGCAGAGGTAGGAGACAGTCACAACCATTTACTTTGCTGCTTTCTGTGTCGATATGATTTGGTATACTGCTCTGCTCTCTAGTTTATGGATGAGCAGTGGGTGATGAGATTAAGGTTATGAGTTGTTATCATTTGAACGTGAAAGGTGAAGTTTAGCATATGAATAGAAACTACAAGTCTGTTATATTAATTATTGGTCTATTATATATTGATGATCATTTTATATCTAATTACTGAACAAATGTGCCAGAGAAAATGAATTCCTCTTTCAGTTTTAGATCCTTATGAATTCATTAACTATATTGTGTATGATTTCCCACAAACCACCACATTATGTATCGAAGTCTTTCTTAGCAAATAGGTGTGTCCTTTACTTTATAATAATGTTTCTTCATTATTAAATAGATTATTAATAGATTATCTTCATTATTAAATAGATTATTATTAAATAGATTGCTACTTAAAACTGGTTTGTGATTTGGTGGTCCCAACATATTATTGAAGTTGACCTAAAGTAGAAATGTTCAGCTCTTTTGATGATAAGTAGCTACTGCCAAGTTCTTGTGATGGGTGCAGGGAGGGGCAGCTAAGAAACCTGGCCAGGGAGCATGTGCTCCAGGAGGGCTGTGGTCAGCCAGCCCCTGGCTTTTCCATTGATTCTGCTTCTGCTTCCACCCATCGATGAAGTGCGTGAATGAGTAGTCATCCCCAGCCCACTTTTTGGCTCTTGATGTGTTGGGAATGGTGTTTTCTAGAACTGCCAAGATCCTCTCTGCTAGAAATATTTTGGGGTTCTAGGGAGTGGCTGGGCACTGAGTTTCTCTCGGTTGGCCACACGCTGTTGTGTACTTGGTTACAGTGGGCACTTGGTGATCCTGATGTTTGGTTTTAGTTCCCCTCTTTTCCTAGAGTACCATCCTCAGAAGTTGATTCACTTGTTCTGTTTTCTGTTTTACTCCTACTGATTTCTCTGTGGTTTGATTCCCCCCATTCAGACAGAATTGCATTGTTTCTCATGATTGGTCTTCAACTTTGTTGAGTTCTGCTGTGGCTTATCATTGTGACCTATGGGATTCTCCAGGTTCACATAGACCATGGTCTCTTATTCCTAAGTCCCCCAAATGCTAAAATCCAAAATCTCAGAAACTCTTATTTGCAAAATCATACCTTAGTTGAAACCAATTTTCATCTTTCCTATTCAATGTGAATATTTATGTATGTATACAGAAATATGAATGTGTTTAATTATGTGGGGGCTGTCTCAGTCCCTGTGTTACATAATATCTGGTACAAGTGCTGTATCTCATTTGTTAAATCTGAAAATTTCAGAAATCCAAAAGGGTTTCAGATAAGGGTTATTACTAAAAATATGAATCATTTTAAAGTATAAAGCAGATTTTAAGGGAAGCAGTTACATGTTTTTGCTGTGTGATAATGATTTGTTGTAACTTGAATCTTATATAGTAAGTTTAAGGAGAAAATAGAAGCATAGCAATGAATGTGGTAAATGTAGTTCTTTACTAACTACAAAGCCTCAGAAACCTGCATTCTCTGCTTAGAAATATGCCTGATAGTATTAAAACACAGTATTATTGTTAAGTCACTTTGAAGATGATTGCTATACAGTTGTCCCTTAGTATTTGTGGGGGATTGGTTCCAGGCAACTGCCTCCGATACCAAAATCTTCAGATGCTCAAACACTTTCTATGAAAAAAAAAAGTAAGTGCATATACCCTACACTCATCCTCTGACATATGTTAAATCATCTCCAGATTACTCATAATACCTTAACACAATGTAAATGCTTTGTAAATAGTTGTTATACTACATTGTTTAGGGAATAATGACATGAAAAAATAAAGTCAGTCAATGGAGATGCAGTGTTTTTCCCTTGAACATTTTCTGTGTATGGTCAGTCACATCTGTGGATGTGGATCCTGCAGATATGGAGGGCCGACTGAATGAAGTTGAAAGCATGCTCATTGCTTTATCTTAAGCATAGAGAAGAGAATTCTTTGATTCCTTTTACTTCAGATCCCAGCCTACTCTCCAGCCTTACCTGCAGTGAGAACTAGAAAGGACAGAACAATATGGTGTCCAACATGTGAAATCTCACTTCGAACATTTCTAGTCAGATTCCATCTCCTTCCTGATTGCTGCTGACTGGTCCAGAGATCCTAGTCCCATTGACTCAATTTCTGCCTTATCCTTCACTCTTCTGGAAATACTGGGCACTCCATCCTCCTGGTTTCTTCCCTTCTAGCCTGACATTCATTGGTGACCTACTGCTTGAAGTGGTTGCAAAGTTGTTTGTCTCTCACAGTTAAAAATATAGTTGTCAGTATTAAAAATCAGAAATTTTAAGATAAGAATCATAATTCTTGAAATAACATTAATTCTGACTATTTTGGGCTAATTCTCACATGACAGCTCTCAGCCTGTCCTTTGGGTGAGCCCTGTAGCACCTCATTATTGTTTCTTCCCCACCTGGGTGAATGTGCTCAGTTCTCTATTTTCCATGGATAGTCTTCTGGTTTTCATCTTCCTAGCATTAGAAGTGATGATTCAGAAAGTGCTGTGAGGTGGGTATTGCATGAGAATCAGCAGGAGTTTTAAAAATAATATTTTGTTAAAAATATAAGACTCTAGAAATAGGTTAGAAAAACCACAGAAGGTATTTGGGGTTAAATTAAATAGCCTTGAGATATTTAAGTTGTTCATAATACTCCTATTTAAAAAAAAACAAAAACCAAAACAGGAGGCTGTCTGTTGATCCAGTAGCTATGAAACCTAGTTCATCATAGCAATCAAGAGGTTACTAGTACAGGTTAAAACTCTTAGTTAATCATAATGGCAAATAGACATCCATCCTATCCTTATTCTCTGGACCCCATCTTCTTCAACATGGTGACAAACTTTTATTGAAATTCTTCCCATTGCATATAGGCTATTGTGCTTTTCAAAGTATACTGAGAAATTCTGTTCTAGATAACGAGATCCAATCAAGCCATTTTCTGAAAATCTTATATTGCAAAACCTGTGTTTCAATAACTACCTTGAGTCATTCTTCAGTTTGTCCTCCTTTCTTTTTTGCTGGTTAGTTCATTAGTACTGTGTTTCCATACATTCTCATGAACTAACAAAGATCTTCCTGACAGTTTATGTTGTTTGATCTTACTCATAATAACACAGAACAAAGGACCATGGAGGTTTTACAAGGGATGTTGCTTTATAATTGTGGAACTAAATGACACATGGGATAGGCTACTTGATGTTCCATTGGAGTCTCCATGTAATACTGAGATAGGGACCAGGGAGGAGCAGGACTGAAGTTTAATCAGGAAAAAGACCAACTGAATAAAAAATGAGAAGAAAAAAAGAGTAGAGAGATTTCTATATTTTGACTATATTTTGACTGGCTGCATAAAATGAATTTCATGTATTATATAAACAATTTTATAATTGTTTGCTAGGAAATTAGGATTTTTTTTTTTATATCAGGGATAGAACCCAGGAAAGCTTATCCATTTAGCCACATCTCCAGCCCTTTGTATTTATTATTTTGAGACAGAATCTTGCCAAGTTGCTTAGGGCCTCACTAAGTTGCTGAGGCTGGCTTTGAACTTGCAGTCCTCCTGCCTCAGCCTCCCAAGCTGCTGCAATTGCCTGTGCCACTCCACTCAGCAGGATTCTTTTAAAAATATTTTTTTCTAGTTGTCAATGGACCTTTGTTTTATTTATTTATATATGGTGCTGAGAATCGAACCCAGTGCCTCACATATTAGGCAAGTGCTCTACCACTGAGCTACAACCTCAGCCTGGGAATTTTTATAATTGGATTTTGATGCTCTTAATTTGGTTGAGTTGTTGTTTGTAGTACTGCCCCAGTATGGACACTGGCAAGTCGTTTATAATATCAAAGGAGTAGGTTGAGTAGTAGTATCAGGCATTCTACTTCACGATGTTGATTCATTATGAGGACTCCGAGGTCTCAACATTTAGTCATACTCAGCTATGATTCATTCTAGTGAAGGATACAAAGCAAAATCAGCAAAGTTAACAGGTGCATGGGGCCTGGTGCAAGCATTCAGTAGTCTTTTCCTGGTGGAGTAACAGGAGATGTGCATTTTTCTTTAGTGTTCAATTTTGACAATTATAAGATGTCTGCCAAGGAAGTTCATTAGACTTGGTGCCCAAGGTGTTTGTTAGAGACTGGTCATAGAGACACCCTCTACATAGTATATACCCAAACTGTGGACTGTGGAAGGAAAGTAGGTGTTCAGCATAAACTATATTCTTATACAGTTGAAGCACACTGAGACACCCTCATCAGTATTGGGAATGGTGGGACCCTTCTAAAGTCCAAGTTGCCAGATATCAGCTAAAGGACAACTTTGTAAACAGGTGTTTCTTAGGATAACAGTCTCTGGCTCTTATATTAACTGTTTTCTGTACATTAATTATAAAAGTGATACAATTTATTGAGCACTAACTACATGCCAGCTGCAGTGCTAATACCTGACTTATACAATTTCTTTTATTTCTCTAAGTAATGCTGTGTTAAATTATACTAGACTTGAGGCACAGAAAGGTTAAAAACTTGCATAACATACACCAAATAAGAAAATACATACAATTATAAGAAATTGTAGGGCTATTTAAAGCCTATCTTTGAAACCACCTTGATATGTAATTAATTCAAGTCCAAAGGCCAGTGGTGGAAATCCCAGGGCAAGAGCAGGAACTGATGAGATGAGGTATCCCAACTCCAGAAGTGAGGCAAGAGAGAAGCATACATTCCTCTTTCTTATACCTTTTGTTATGTTTAGTATCAGATGATGACCACACATTGAGGAGGGCAGTCTACTTACTGAGTCCATCAATTCAGACATACTGAAAAACAGTGATTATTCTGGGAACGTTGTAGCTCATTCAGGTTGACACATAAAATTAAGCATCACTTTGAAAATTCTCTTTCCTTCTGCTATAGTTTATTGCAGTCCCTAATCCCCTCTTTTAGGTGGATTACTACCTTATCTGGCTCATTTCTTGAATTATCGTCTTTGATCCATTCAACCATCAGAGGGATGTTGAAAAGTTCTGGATTCTCTAGGATCAAGTTAAAATGCCTTAACTTGGAAAACAGGGTGCTTTATGTAGTTTTTTCTCCCTTTCCTCTCCATCCATTCTCAGCTATTTTTTTTGTTGTTGTTGTTGTTGTTGCTAACCTGTGGTTGCTCTTTCACATTTTGCCTTTGCTAACATTGCCCCATCTGCTTAGAGTGACATACTCCTCTGCCTGTGGACCAGGATCCAACTATCTACCCACTTACCGTGACACAAATCTATTAACACTCTAGAAATCCCTCATATTTCTATAGGGTACCCGGGTCATATTAGGGTTGTTTTCTTGATCAGTCCCAGGAACCTAGAAGCTCTCAACTATGCAGAGATGAGAGTCTACCAAGGTTCTGAGATGATCTGATGTTTCTCTTTTAGTTGTATCCTTATATTAGATGGATGCTCAAGTGGGAACCCTAAACTTATGGGCCCCTCCTGAAGTTTTGTGTGTTTTAGCAGTTTCTTGAATTCTGGGGAGTTAATGTGATGTGGAAAAAATAGTTCCTTTTACTTCAAAGTAATTGGAAGCATTTGCACCAAACTTTAGAGGTTACAATAAGTGACCAATAATAATAACTAACAGTAAAATGGAACAGTTATAAGAATAAATGATAAAATTGCCAGCATTGCTACTGTTGCCTCAGGGAACATTATTAAGCAAAATAAGGGTTACTTGAACACAAGCTCTGTGATGCTGTTACTGTTGATCTGGTACCCAGGTTGGCTGCTAATTGACTAATGGACCTGTAGTGTTGGACACAGGATCATTCATGTACTAGGTGGGATGGAGTAGGTAGGACAGCCTGAGATTTCAGCACATTACTGAGAATGGTGTGAAACTTAAAACTTATGAGTTGCTTTTTTCTGGAATTTTCATGTAATATTTTTGGATCATGGTTAATAGCAGGTAACCAAGACCTTAGAAAGCAAAACTGTGACTAAGTGAGGGACACTGTAGTCCATGGACAATACTTGGGTTAATGTGTGTCACAATTTTTCTGGCTCTAAAAATTCTCAACTATATTATCCCATGAAAACTCATTTTATTATTGGCACTTAAGCCTCCTTGTTTCTGAAATAAGGTAGCATCAACTTCCTTTTTATGTCTCAATTTCTTCTGTCTTTTCTCCCATTTCTTATTTATATCTGTCTTCTTATTCCACTCTCTTGGACCTGACCTTTCTTATCATTTATCACTTAAAAAGGCTAAGATACACTGTTTCAAGTCCAAGAGTCTGACTTATCTCTTTAATTTTTCAGGTTGTCTATCTTCATTTAATAAATTAAAAGTCATTTTTCTCTTAGGAAGCTGAAATCTATTTAAGATAGACATGGGGAGGAATACTATTCCCCTCATCCACACCCCTGATATTTTTTGGTAACTTTTAACTTTGCTATAGTTTCAAGCTTATAGAAAATTTATAATAATAGTATAAAGAACTTTTAAGTAATGATTCTGTATTTTTTTTCCCAGAATCATTTGAGAGTTAAGTTGCAGACATTGCCCCCCACTCTTTACAACTTAATAGGTCATTGTGTATTATCTAGGAATAAGGACATTTTCTTTTATAACCACAATTCAATGATCAATATCAAGATGTTTAATCTGAGTCCAGAGTCAAATTACATTTGTGGTCTCATTGGTGTCTTTATATCTCTTTTTCAACCTTCTTCCTTCTCTACCTCCAAGCCTGGGATCTAATCCATGATCACACATTACATTTAGTTAGTCAAGAAATAAAGTTTTGTAAATGTTCATGGTGAGAAGAAGAGAAATATGTGCAAATGTGCTCTTCTTTGTTCTATATTATAAAATGCCAGCTATATCGTGAATCCCCAGTGATTGAATGTTAGAGTCTACAAACATGAAATCATATTTAGAAATTGTTCAATATCCTCTATTGTTCAATATCCTCATTAGAGACTGAAGATCCTCTTCCTGACAAAACAAAAATATTTTGGCACGATCCATTAGGATGAGTAAAATTCACTTATTACTGTTTTTCATATCTCTCACCTCCTCTTTTTATGGTTTTAACTTTTTATTCTTTTGTATTAAACCAGTTGTTAGGCACATACAGCATTTTATGGATAACAGTACAATATCTGTAATCCTATAAATCAGGAGCAAAAAACAGTAAAAATATTTTATAAAATATATATTTTATTTTATAAAGCAATAAAAATATTCTTGATTCTTGGATCTGGCTGGAAAGTTGTGTTCTATTCACTGATTATTTGTAGTATGAGAAGAGATACAGTGGCTGTAAGAAAAATCAGCCTCTTTGCTCAGAAAAAGTATTATCTGGTTTATTTTATTCATAAAACTTGGCTTTCAGCAATTTTTAGTGATATCAACAAGTCAAATTTCCATCAAAGTTTTATTTAGCTATTTTTCCACTGAATGTATTCAAAAGACTGTGCTATAGGCATGAAAAGTAATTATGAAGAGATTCATTCCCAGAAAGTTTGGGAAATGGTCTCAGAGCTGAAATAATCAGTGTTTCTACCTATCCCTCCTTTCCCACTTGCTTATTTGAAGGAAACTTGTCTTAGAACTATATGTAACTTATTGAAAAAACTTCTTTGAAAGAACTGTATTTGGCATTGTGATTTATGTAAATTGCATTTTATTTCTCTGTAATACCATGAAGTACTGGACTGGAGATTCTTAGTAGCTTCTTTGAAGCTACTTCTTGTAACTAGTAGTTTCTGTTAAGTGTTTATTTATAAGGATAGGTATGATGACACTTATTCTGGGAGACAGTTTAAAAAGAGATTGAATTATATAAATGGAGGAAGCTTTGGTGGCCAAAGTACAGGGGAAAAAAAAGTCCCATGGGGCTGGGAATATAGCTCAGTTAGTAGAATGCTTGCCTAGCATGCACAAGGCCCTGGGTTCAATCCCAAGCACTGCCAAAGGGGGGGGGGGGGAAGCTACCTTTTTTTCTTTCTGGGAGTGGAAATAGGAAGGAATTGGGGAAGGTTTCTACTTCACCTTCCAAGAGTTAAAGTGTGAGCAATGATAGATGCAGATAGCCCATGCCATACAGAGAGAATAGTGTGTGCAGTGGCCCTGGGGTGAAACTGGGCTCAGTGTGTTTGTGGAATGTTTTTTTCCTGGACTTATACAGATTTATATAACTGATAATGACTCATACAAAGTAGTAACTGATTTGTTAGTAATAAAGAGGAATTGTACGGTTTTGGAGGCTGAAGAGACTTTGAACAATGACCTCTAAATCTTTTTACTTCTGGAAACTGAGGATAAGGAGATGATTTGCTCTAGGCCACCAAGTAGCTGACTGCCTATTCTGAAGTTCATATCAGGATGTTCCTGGATTAGTTTCTACACTTGGACTGTTTCAATTCTGAAAAGGGTATCTCAGTTGCCCAAGTAGGTAAAGGTTCTGTATAGCTTCAGATAATGTGGTGGTTGCAGTTGTAATAGACATCATTGGGCTGGGGATGTAGCTTAGTGGTTGATTCCTTGTCTAGCATGTGTGAGGTCCTGGGCTCCATCCCCAGCACCGCAAAAAAGAAAAAAAAAGGTGAATAATGGATAGCATCTAATGACTGTTTAGACCCCTGTGCTAAAAAACACTTGACACTTTCCTACCTTTGAAGCTTTGCTCCTGCAGTGCCTGACAGCTCTCCTCTCGAGTTATGGGAATTGCATCTCAGGTCCTCTTAAGGGGGAGACCTTGGACATTTCCCTGGTTGTAAATGCCTTGCCCTTTCTAAGTTAATCTCCCATCTGTATGCATTATTATTATTATTGCCTTTTTTCCTTATCAACTATCTGAACATAATAATCTCCCTGAGGGCCAAAATTGTTGCTTCATAATTTAAACATATTATACCATGCCTTGTGTCCATTAACTCAAAAAAGCTTTTGTTGGTAATGAGTACAATGCTGATGATTAGTAAGAATTTAAAGAAATTAGAAAGATCTTTAGATCTTTGTCAGAGTGTTTTCCCATATAATTTTGTTTCATGTTTAAAAAAATATTTTAGTTGTAAGTAGACACAATACATCTATTTATTTATTTATGTTTATGTGGTACTTAGGATTAAATCCATGTTGCATCGAACCTGCACCTCTCCCAAAGAAGTGCAGCCCAGACAACTCTGCAAAAGCAGCAAAGTTTATTGAGGAAATAGGCACACAGGCCAATCGATTGGGGTCAGCTCTCCTTTCCTTCAGAGAGTGACCCCGAAGTGAGGATTTCAGAAGTTATTATAGGGTGGGCTAGCTACATGACTCAGAACAACAGAATTTGGCCAATTTCCAATCTATAGTTATTTACAGTTCAACCGTGATAGTGCCTCCTATGTCCCCTTTCAGTTCCTGGAACTTTAGGTAACTGGCCAGGGGGTCTGGCAGCCTGTGGTTTTGCCCCCCCCCGTCCACCCCCTTTTGTGAGAAGCAAGCATAGCAAAGCATTAATCACAGAAGCACAAAGAGCAGGTTAGCAGATACATGCAGGCCTGAGCCAAAGTGACTCCATTTTGAGTTTGGATTTTACACCCAGTGCCCCATACATGCTAGGGAAGCACTCTACCACTGAGCTACAACCCCAGACTTTCATTTTGTTTTTTGAGGAGATGCATTATTTAAATTTAGACACGAAAGTATGTTCATTTAATGTTAATTGGTATTAATTGCTCCCACAAACTAAAAGGTGGACATTATTACCAGCAACCAGAGTATAAGCTGTCAAAAGAGATCATGTGACAATTTGAGAAACTGAAACAACATTTTGAATTGTTTCTAAGACTATTTCAGATGTGCCAACTTTTAGCTGTTGGTTGATGCTGGTTAGGTACATGCAGAACAGAACACACAGGGTTGGGGCTTAAAAACACCTGTGTTACTCAGGGATTGATTTAGTAGAATTAGTTCTTTTAACTCTATTAAAAGAACTCTTGGCATTATTAGCTTTGGGTTTTGTGTACTGTATTTCTAAGATGAATATTAAAGTTTAATGATGACCATTTCAGATAAAAAATAGTTCTATCCTTATTACCAAAGCTCTTCCCTCCCTTTAAAAAATTTTTAATCTTAGAAAACTAATATTTGCATGATTCCACACTGCTAAACACCTGAAAAGAAAAATTACCAAAATATGTGCAAATAAACAAATGAGTAAGAGACTTCCATGAAATCTCTAATGATTTCTAACAGATTGTGGGAAGAAAATTTTTCATGTTATCCTAGTTCTATGAGAACACATTTCACTTTCTGTATTTATTCCAGGTAGTCATGTAGATATAGCTATTTTTAAATTTTATTTGCCACTGCAAATGTAACATGAATAGGTGTAATTCCTCACTCACGAGACTGGAGCCTGGTAAATTTTGCTCCTTTTAGAAGCTGACGGATATAACTTCTGAGGAGAAGAGACGCCATACACTGTAATTTGTAATATGGGAGTCAGCCTTTTTGTTTTAGTTTATTCTTCATTTGTACAGCAGAGAGTCAGTGAGTATGCTAGGAATGGGGAAATTAAAAGATGAATGGTCCTTGCTTCCTTAAGCTCTCAGTTGATTTTGCTGAATCTCTGCCTTTCTGGGCTCATGATGGCTTACTTTTTCTTATGCTGCCTCCACTCTGTTTTGAAGGTGGCCTCTAGACTTGGAGTTCCTGTTTCTTATCTTTGTGTGTCACTGTTGTTGGCCCTTGCCATACACTTCTGGATCACCCAGGACTCAGCCTCACTGGCCTTTGGATTTCAATTGTGGGGGGGTGGGCACTGCATCTTTGGGATTTCCAGGTTTCCTTCTGTTCTTAAAATGTACATAGCTTAGATTCCAGAGCATGTGTATCAGCAAGTAACCCACAAATTTGTCTACTGTCTGTTTTACAAATAAAGAAACAAGGGGACAGACAAAATCAGGTGCCTTTGCATTTGACTATGTGCCTCAAGATGCCTTATCATTTCTGGTGAGTGTGCTATCTGTTAAACCACACTGGGTAACTTCCCACACAGGGGGACTTCCTTAAATAGAAACTTCACTGACCATCTCTATGCTCACATATCCTTCCTCCTTGCCACTTTTGGCTTTACATATCAGACATTGAAAAGGGTGTTCTTTCAGCAGTTGTTGTAAATTTTTTTCCTTACTGTATCCCTGTGAGGTGAGGGGAACCCAATGCATTCAAAGAGATTAGAGTTCCTTGCCTGTTAGCATTTACTCTATTGAAATACTTATTTAGGCATTTTTTCCTTTTAGGTTTTCTGACTTTTTATGGTTTATTTTTATAAGATATAAAATATGTTTTCTGGATCAAACTCTTGTACTTCTTTGTAGTTGGTATCTTATCTAACTCTCTTAATATCTTTTACATTTCTTATTATGGTAAAATACACATAACCTAAAATTCACTATTATAGCCACTTTTTTGAAAGTGTACAATTCAGTGGCATTAAGCACCCTCATAATGTTGTATAAAATCACCACTATCTAGGTCCAGAACTTTTTCATCAACCAAACAGAAACTATCCCCAGTAAGCTGTCGATTCCTCATTTCTCCCAGCCCCTGGAAACCATTAACCTACTTCCTGTCTATGAATCTGACTGTTCTGGATATTTAATAAACATAGAATTGTACACGTTACCTTTAGTGTCTGGCTTCTCTCACTGAGATGCTGTTCAGGGATGTTGCAGCATGCACGAG
Organism: Geosciurus inauris; assembly: GCA_004024805.1. Classification (NCBI taxonomy): domain Eukaryota; kingdom Metazoa; phylum Chordata; class Mammalia; order Rodentia; family Sciuridae; genus Geosciurus; species Geosciurus inauris. The sequence continues at coordinate 72,232 of PVHX01003649.1, read as the reverse complement.
CACTTCATTCCTTTTTGTGGCTAAATACTCCACTGTATGGATATACCGTAAGCATTTGTCATGTTGGTAGATATTTGGGTTGTTCCCACCCTTTGACTATTGCACATAGAGGTGATATGAATATTCATGTACAAGTCTTTGTGTGGACATATGTTTTCATTTCTCTTGGGTATAGCAGTTGAATCACTTTGTCTTTTAACTAGCTTTAACCTTTTAGAGAACTGCAAGACTGTTTTCAAAGCAGCTGTGCTATTTCACCTCCCACTAGTAGTGTATTAGGGTGCCAGTTTCTCCAAATGCTGCTTCACTCTTGTTGCTGTTGCTGTCCTAGTGGATGTAAAGTGGTAGCATGTTGGGCTTTTGCCTTGCTTTTACCTTAGGCTAATAACATTGAGCATCTTTTTCCTATAGCTTAATTCTTTTTAAAAAAAAATTTTTTTTGTTGTTGATGGATATTTATTTTTTATTATTCATTTATTATTTATATGTGGTGCTGAGGATTGAACCCAGTGCCTCATGCATGCTAGGCAAGCACTCTACCACTGAGCTATAGCCCCAGCCCCAAGCTTCATTCTTTTTAAAATGCATGTAGGCTCATCTTTTTTTGATTCTCTAGATGAAAGGAACAGTTGCATGCAAGTAAATGTTCAGCAACTGGGAGAAGCCCTGATTTTTAGAATCTGCCAATTTCTGTAGTGTCAGTTTTCCGCTGTGTCAGATTACTGGTGATCAGCATGACACGGAGCCCAACAGGCTCTCATGAGCTGGCTGACTCCTGCACACCAGTAGGAGGGAGGAACAGGTGACGTGAGCTTCCCTGGGGCCACCTGGTTTTGTGCAGGTGGGGCACTGTGAAACTATAGGGGGTGCCATTTACATGTTAGTTTAAGGAGAACAGGACATAATATTTATTATGGACCACTTACTTTTTACCACAGTATTCTGAGGCAGGTTGTACTGTCTTATTTTCAGAAAAATCTAAGATTTGGGGAACTTAACTAGATTAATGATTCACGGCTACTAAGGATCAAAGTTGGGACTTAAACCAGGTCTTTCTTATTCCAGAGCTCATTCCAGTTCACCCATTGTTTTAGGGGTTGGACAGCTCTAAGACCATCCCTGGAGTTCCATGACTTGCTAGGAAGAAACACAAGATTTAGTGTATAGTTGCACTCATGATTATCATTTACTACTGTGAAAAGATGCAAAGCAAAATGAGCAAAGGCGAAAGGCATGTGGGGTGAATCTGGAAGAAGCCAGGTATGGGCTTTCAAGAATCCTTTTCCAGTGAAGTTGCATAGCATGGGACTTGCTTAAAACCTCCAGTAGTGAGCCATAACAATGTGGAATATTGCTTGCCTACCTATGTGAAACTCACTAGAGACTTGGTGTCCCAGGTTTTTTATTGAGGGCTGGTTGCATAGTAGGCACCCTCTGCCTAATATGCACCCAAATTCTAGGCTTTCCAGAAAAAAACATGTATTCAGTATAAATCATTAAAAAATAAAACAAAACTGTTTATATTCAATGGAAATAGTAGGACCTTTCCTAAATCTAGGTTCCCAAATGCCAAAAGGACAACTTTGAAAAGGCAAGTAGGCCTTTCTAAGAATAGCAGTCCAGGCCTGCTATGTTAACTGTTTTCTGCACACTGGCCAAATGCAAAAATAGGGAAGCAGATTGAGAAAGGATGGAGCCCATGTCTGTTTATCATATTCTCTCCCTCCCTGCTGAGTGTCTGCAGAGAACTTGATAGACAGTGGGTTTCTAATAATGGGTCCTGAGCGGTATAGATTGTACTGACAAGCAGCTCTTCTGAGTCTGTGAAGTGAGTGCCTCTGTGCTTGGAAGTTTCTCTGGGTTTGCCCAGGACTGCTGGTCCTCCAAACTGCGATCAGTTATGACGTGCTTGTCCTGCATGCCTTGGTGTAGCTTTATTACCCCAACCCTGACTTCTCAGTGACTTCTCTCTTTTCAAAGGCCTTCTTATGAATATATTAGAGTAGCTGAAGTCTGCTATTTTTGTTGCCAGTGGAAATATTGGTTCTTTTGTTCCACAGCCCCAGACACCTTGTCTCAGACTCACTTTTACATGAGTGAACTTTGACTAAAAGTGGAACAGTTTCCTCTGCCTGACCACCTTGGTGTCTGGGTCACATGTTGGGGCCACACTGTCCTTTGTTCTCATGCACAGAGGCTGACTGAATTGTCTGTGTGTATCCAGTTATGACAAGCACTTTCCAGGGAGTTCTGCTGTCGCAGTTCTGGGAAGGAGCAAACCATTGCTACCACAAACTGATGATAACCCAAGTTCCTTTTATGCTGAGTTCCTATGACAGACTGATGAAAAGAAAACATGAACAATTCACCTCTTTTTTTTTTTTTTTGGTCTGACTAGTCTGACTAGTTCCCTCCATTCTCGAGTGAAGTACAACATTGTTTTCCTGTCTGTGTTTGTCAAGTTATTTTTGTTATTTATTTTAAGGTAATGGCCAGCACTGGTCTTCTTTAGAGTTAGGAGAAGCACATATTCAGACTAATGCAAGAAGCACTGGTTCTGACTTCAGGTGACCCACTTTCAGATCCTGGGCTCCAGTGCTCACTAGCTTTTATGAGACTGGATAAAACGCAACCACTTTACACCTCGGTTTCCTCATCTGTAAGATGGAGACAATAATAGTTATTACCTCATAGGGCTGCAAAGAGGTTGTTTGAAGTGATGCATCTAAAAGGTGCACTAAATGAACCTGGAGAGAGGCTTGAAGAAAAGCTAATAACATTGCTGCTGCTGTTAACTCTCAGGATATTAAAATGCATTTTTTTTCTTTTGGTACAAGGGATTGAACTCAGAGGTGCTTAATTGCTGAGCCTCATTTTCAGCCCCCATTTATTCAATTTTTAAAAAAAATTTTGAGACAGGATCTCACTAAGTTGCTTAAGGCCTTGCTAAATTGCTGAATCTGGCCTCGAACTTGTGATCCTCCTGCCTCAGCCTCCTGAACTGCTGGAATTACAGGTGTGCACCACTGTGCCTGTCAAAATCCATTCTCTTTTTGATTGCTCATACGGATTTGAATAAATAAAATTCTTTACTCTCTACTTCATACTCCTTTAAAACCTTAAGAATGCTTAATTTTAGTTAGTTATATAATATTTTTACTCAGCAATAACAATTTTAAGATAATTATTTTAAAGAAGTTGCAGTGTGGCAAGTGACAGCCTGTCCACCTTAAATCAAGCTGTGATGCTTTGCATTCAGGCAGCCTGGGGTTCCACCCTTGATTCTCCCTGATGTGAGCTGAGCAACCATGACCCCACTCTTGGTTGCTGGGGTAAAGGAAATGATTTCTCTTCCCTTCACTCCCTCCCTCCCCCGCCCCGAGCCTGTCTGAGAATGTGGAGGCCAGAGTCATGAAAAAGAACTGCTCATGTTATTTATTTGTTTAGGTACTGGGGATTGAACTCAGGGGTACTCGGCCACTAAGCTACATCCCCAGCCCTATTTTTTTTTTTTTTAATGTCAGGTTGGACTATTTTATTTATTTTTTAATTTGGCCAGTTATAGATTGTATATGCATTAATATTTATATGTCTAATTTTTATTTTTACTTTCACATGCCAGTCCGACTGGAGAAAATCTCTAAATATTTAGAAGATAGGAATAATGAAATCCATATGAAAATTCTGTTTAATATGTACAAACCAAAAGCATTCTGCACAAATTTGTATAACTTATAAACTTGTAAGTTGAGAGTTTCATTCCAAGCAAACACATTGTTTGAAGTTCCAAAATACAGCCCTATTTTTTTTAATGTTTTATGTAGACACAGGGTCTCACTGAGTTGCTTAGCGCCTCGCCCTTGCTGAGGCTGGCTTTGAACTCGTGGTTCTCCTGTCTCAGCCTCCCAAAGTGCAGGGATTACAGGCTTGCGCCACCGCACCCGGCTTCATGTTATTTTTAAAAGGCTTTTCCTGCCAGGCATGGTATTGCGCACCTGTAATTCCAGTGGTTGGGGGGCTGAGGCAAAAGGATCATAAGTTTGAGGCCAGCCTCAGCAATTTAGTGAGACCCTGTCTCAAAATAAAAATATAAAAAGGACTGGGGATGTATCTCAGTAGCTGTAGCTCTGTGCTATTGGGTTCAATCCTTAATACAAAAAAAAAAAAATTTTTTTTCCTGTACAGATGATAAAAAACAAACCAATGGCTGCACTATAGGTCTACTTCTTATTTGTGCTTCTTCTACTTCTGTTTATGTTGTGCATTTCAAAGCCACAACTCTAAAGGACTTCGTTTTCACATATTGTTTGCTAATACTTTATTTTAATAAACTCTGAACGCTTCACACACATACACACCCACGGCCTTCTCCAGACTTGGAACGTTTTCTTCCCCTTTTTCTCTTCCCTCCCCTCTTTCCCTATTCTCCTCCATGCCTGTATTCCTTCCTCTGGGGTTCCACCTCCTTGCTGTTAAATCCCTGCCTCTTCCATGACCCCAGGCCTTCTTGGTGCAGTAAATTATTGGCAGATATATCCTTATGTGAACTCCATGGTTTTCCTGCTTCTCTTCTGACAACTCCTTCCTGTCTCGGTCAAGGACTGCTCTTTCTCGGCCCACATTTTAAATGTGGGTGTTCCCCTTGGCTCCTTCTCACTGGGCACCCGCCTCAGGAGGTACAGTGTGTTTCAGTGTCTTCAGTTTGCATCCACATGCTGATGATTTCCCCAATCTCTCTTTCCAAGCTCCATTTGATCTGAGGTCTGTGAGTGCTCAGGCATCTCAAATTCAAAATGTGTGAAGTGAAATTCAAGGGGTCCCCCAGCCCACCACCTCTAGCTCAGTAATTGGTATCAAGGTCTATCCAGCTGCTTGTGCCAGAAACCTGAGAGTCTGGCTAAGGCTACCCCTCCTTCTCGTCGCTCTTATATCTAGACCCTCATCTAATTGGCTGATTTCACCTTCTAAATATATTTTAGTCCTTTCATTTCCACCCATCTCTACCACCACCATGATCCAAACTACCAAAACCTCTTGTCAGGTGAAGATAGTAACCTCTGTGTTAGGATTGAGTTAGGTTACATATCACACAAAATCCTTAAAAAACGGTAGTATAAAAAATAGAATTTTCTTCTCTCTCAATGTAGGGGTTGGGGGTGAAGACCAGACAGGCTGTACAGAACTGGTATGGGTGGATCCAAACTAGGGATCTTGGCTATTGTCCTTCCCTTCCATTATCCTAGTTTGTACTGTTACCATGTAGGGGTGCTGGGTTCATTGTCTCCGTTCAGCTAAGAATTGAAGAATAGGACACAGAGATATCAAGCAAGCAGCAGGTGTATTGCAAAAGCTACGAGACAGACTTCTCTGAAGAGAAGGGCCCTGGAGGCGGGAGTCTAGTGGGGAGTTTTAGTTTGTTCTTTTTATGGTCTCTGGACTTGCCTCCTTTCCTTATCTCCTCGCCTGTCCATGCTTTCCTCAGTGTTAATGATTGGTGCCCCTCTGTCCACATGTCTGCTTTAGTTTTTTTTTTCTTTTTTAATATGTTCTTTTTAGATATACATGACAATAGAGTGTATTTTGACATAATTATATATACATGGAGTGTAACTTATTCTAATTAGGGGCCCATTCTTGTGGTTGTATGTGATGTGGAGTTTCACTGGTCGCATATTCATATATGAACATAGGAAAGTGAGGTCCAGTTCATTCTACTCTCTTTCCTATTCCCATCCCCCTTCCCTTCCCTTCATCTCCCTTGTCTATTCCAATGAACTTCTATTCTCCCCACCCCCATTGTGTGTTAGTATCCACATATCAGAGAGAACATTCTGCCTTTGGTTTTGGGGATTGGCTTATTTCATTTAGCACGATAGTCTCCAGATCCATCCATTTGCTGGCAAATGTCATAAAGTCATTCTTCTTTATGGCTGAATAATACTCCATTGTGTGTGTGTATAAATATGTATATAAAATAGTTTTTTTATCCATTCATCTGTTGCAGGGCACCTAGGTTTGTTCCATAGCTTAGCTATTGTGAATGGAGCTGCTATAAACATTGATGTGACTATGTCACCATAGTATGCTGATTTTAAGTCCTTTGGGTATATACTGAGGAATGGGATAACTGGGTCTAATGGTGGTTCCATTCCAAGTTTTCTGAGCAATCTCCATACTGCTTTCCATAGTGGCTGCACCAATTTGCAGTTCCCCCAGCAATGTATAAGTGAACTTTTTACCCCACATCCTCGCCAACATTTATTGATACTTGCATTCTTGATAATTGCTATTCTGCCTGGAGTGAGATGGAATCTCAGTGTAGTTTCAGTTTGCTTTTCTCTAACTGTTAGAGATGTTCTGGCTAGATGGCTAAAACCATTCTGTAGGCTCTGTTAGGAGCCTCTGCTTAGGAGCATGAGTGTAGAAGTGTCTTCCTGATTGGGTCCCCAGCTTGTGTCCATGAGCACTTTTGTCAAGCAGGAAGTTGACCTCGTCAGAAGACCCTCCTCATGCTCCTTTGCTCTGTCCCTGCTCCCGACCTCCTCACTTGTCATCTTGCCTAGGCTGCCTAAGCCCTTCTATATCTCCCTCAATATCTCGTGTTTTGGACCAAGATGGCTGGTAGAGGTCTAGCCATTTTGTCTGAATTGAAAGCTAGAAGGAAAAAAGGCAGAAAAGCAAAAAGGAACTTCTCCTACATGAGTCAGCTCCCTTTCGCAGCCTATCTTTTGATCTGCACAAGACTTTTTTGCCTGTAGTCTATCTCATGAAACAGAACTTAGCCACATGGTTGTACCTAGCCACAAAGGGAGCTGAGAAATACAGTATTTTATTCTGGGCACCAATATATCCACTGTAAAGTGAGTTTTATCACTGGAGGGAAATGAATGTTGGGGGTAGACAACTGGCAATCTCTGCCACATCCCATTTGGCTCCTCTTTCCAGTCTTGTCCTTCTCCAGTGTGTTGTACACAATGACCACAGTTATGAAAACACAAATATGCTCTTGTCCCTCCCCTGTCTAAAACCCATCAAGAATTTCACATTATTGCCAGTGTCAATCTCAGAAGCCCTCAGCATGGCCTGTGGGACACTGGACACCCCCTGTGCACACAGATCTGCAGTCCCTTCTTCTCTGCTACCCTCTAACTCACCCATCTCTCTGCTCCTTGAAGCCACCGGCACCCTCCCTCTCAGAGCATGTGCTCAGCTAGGCCTACTCTCTAGAACCCCTGTCTCCCCTCCCTTGACTGACTCACTTCTCCTCTCTTCCAGGTTTCAGCTTGCGTATGACTTCCTCCCTGCATCCCACTGATAGTCCAGATTAGATGTGTAACATTATCGTGCACTTTCACTTTGTCCCACCTATCTCTGTTTTAATGCACTATTAGTTCAACTGTCTTTTCAGTCTGTCTTTTAGCTTTGCAGAGGCATCATTTAGCCCAGTGTTCAGCCTATGGTAAATAGTAAGTGGTTATCAAATGTTTGGGTGGAATTTGGGTTCAAGGAGAATATGATAGATTTATTTCATATCTGGTTAAAGAGTTAAACATGAAAGAATGAGGGAGAGAGAATCTTGCTGGTATTTAGAGAGACAGATCCAGGACACAAGTAAGACGTTGAAGTTGGGGAAGTAAATTTGGAATCAACATCTCTAGTTCATGTAATGCTGTTTATTCTTAAAAAGAGGCAGCTTCTGGAGGGGAAGGCAGTGGGCTTTGAAGTCAGATGGATCTACTCTCACCAGCTGTGACACTGGGCATTTGGTTAGACTCCAAGCCTTAATTTCTTCATCTGTGAATGTAGAAGATGCCTATCCTGCCAGCTCCCCCCCAACCCCCCAACACACATGCACATGCCTCAAACAGAATATTACAAACTCTTCTATCAGTTTGGTTTAAAAGACATGAAGTAATTAAAATAATGAATGTATTTCTACCTTAAAAATTGAGATAGTGGAAAATAGTATTCTCTTTATTATTTCCTTGTTATGCCTGCATATACATTTTGCATAGTGAAAATCAAGATCAGCTTCTGGGCTTTGGCCCAGGAGAGCTTTGGAGACATTTTTGGGGTTTTTTTTTTTCTTTTTTTTTTAAAAGAAATACTTTTATAGCATATAGAGAAGGAAAAATCTTTTTTTTTTTTTTTCTGCCCATTTTAGTTTTCATGGTGGGGGCTCTGTAAATTAGACTATCTAAAGATAGATCCGCAGGAGCAAAACTTAGGAGTTTCACTTAGTAATTCCTACATGTACATGGGAGCTTTCAACAAGGAGAATGAAAGCCCAGAGAAGCTTATGTACTAGGATGGACAAAGAATAGAAAGCTACCAGGTTGTAAAACTGAGATAAGAAGATGGGGTTGGGGATAGGGCAGTTCATGTAGAAAAGTAACTACGAAATTAGGATTAATAGGTTGGTGTGTACTGATTTCAGCTCTTCTCTCTGATGATAAGTATGTATTTCTTTCTGTTATCACAAGAACCTTTCATGATTATAGGAATAAAAAGGGAGGTCACTGTGCTCTTCTTGCATTTGCTAATTTAAGTGCGTGTAACTCAAAATAATCCATATGCCAATGTGGCCTATTTGGAGTTGGTGTACTCTGCTGCCTTGCCAGTGTCTGTCTTATGCCAAGCATGGTTCTGCATGCTCTGTAAGTATTAACTTTAATCCTCTTAAGTGTATGAGGTAGATGAAGTTATTATTCCCATTTTACAGATGAGGAGCTGAAGAACAGAGAAGTTGAGTACCTTGCCCAACATCACACAGTCAGTATGTGGCAGAGCCAGGAACACAGCAGAGGCAGTCCTATTCCAGGACTCTGAACTAGGTACTCTGCTACCTCTGGATAACTTTGTGATACTTTTTGGCTATCCAAATTGTGTGTTTGCATGAGGATTAGACATATATTAATCTTTATATTCATTGGATATTAATTAGCTATCAAGGAAGCCTACCAAGGGCTGGGGTACAACTGAGTGGTGGAGTGCCTGACCAGCATGTGCAAGGCCAGGTTCACCCCCAGCACTGGAAAAAAAATCCTAACAAAACCCATAAACATGTGTCTTTGTCATATTTCTCTTACATTTTGAAGGAAGAGACATTTATGAAAGGTGTTCCTCGCTATGGTGTGTTGGAGGCTGGGGTTATCTGAGCTTGACTGTTGCTAAGGTAAGAAGGAAGTGCTAATATAGTCATTTGCTGATTTGGTCTTGGTTTCATACTGTAAGACAGAACTAAAATAACAGCTTCAGAGGATAAAAATAGTACAGTCACATGCAACATCAACTGTCCTTTTTAAAAACGGCTTTACAAAATGTGTGAAGTAAAGATTAACCTCTTTTTCTTGGTAAAAAGAGTAGGTGCTGGTAGAGGGTCATTTCTTTTGCCCTTCTCTAGTTTTGGTGAACTTACATGTACCATGACCCAGTGAAGAATCTCATTTGTGCCATTTTCTAAGACACAGTCTAGTTTAATCTCAGTTCTAATAAATAATATTAATATTATTAATTTAATATTTATCAAATAATAAATATTTATAAGATATTCCTTAAACAAATGTAGGATATTTTGCTCTTATTTTTCCTAGAGATGGTATGTTTTTGCAAGTAATAATAATATATTTATTGTGCAATTACCATTTGTTGGCTGTATTCCAAAAGCTTTACATGAATTGACAATTTTAATTCTTACTACAAACTTATGAAGTTCTTGGTGCTGTTATTCATTTTGTAGCTAAACAAACAAGAGGCACGGAGAAGTTAAGTAACTTGTCCAAGGAGACACAGTGAGTAAGTAGCAGATGATTTAAACTCACTGTGGCTCCAGAGTCTTTGCTATTAAGCAGTGGCTCTATTGTTAGACATTCTTGCTGGTTCTTACCTAATGAGAAGTAACAGATAGAAAACAAAGGTGGTTGTCCTTTTTCTTTATTTGTATTTTCAAAAGGTACCCCCAATTGTTTTTTTTCCTAAGGATACCCCACCAAGCAACAGAGCTATCCTCAGCTGTTTTTATCGATCTATCTATCTATCTATCTATCTATCTATCTATCTATCTATCTATCTATCTATCCATCCATCCATCCATCTATCATCTATCTATATTTATATCAGCCTGGGTACTTGCCTGCCAAATTTAATTATTAAGGCCATGGTTCCTCATTGCTGTGAAGACTAAGTGCAGTTCCTTAGCGGCACCTCCAAAGCCCTTCATAATCTGCTCCCATCCCACCCTCCATTCTCCTCTCCTGCCCATCACCCCCCTCCCTCTCCCCCTTCAGTTCATCATAGCACACCAGTCACACTGAAAGGTTTGCAGTCCCCAAACCTGCCATACCATTTTGTAACTACAGCTTTTTGCTTGTGATGTTCTCTGATTCTGTAATATTCTTTCTTCCTTTCTTTTCTGGGAAAATTCTTATTCATGATTCCAGGCCTGACTCAAAGAGGTGCCTCCTTGGTGAAGCTGCCTCTGGTTGTCCCCTGGATGAGTGAACCTCTTGCTTTGTGTCCCCCTGCTGTTAGGAAAGGATTTGCATATGGCCTTGGGAGTTCTGCCTTCCCAGTCAGGGGGAGGTTCCTCAAGGACAAGAGCTGACTTACTGACCAGATGCTCCATAACTGTTGGATGAAAGAACTAAAGGGAAGGAGTATAGGAGGGACTATGGAAAGGCAAGAGGGTACTGCTCAATTCTGACTTTATTATCCTATCTAAGGAATATATGACTTTGATTTTGAGACAGGCTTTTCAGATCTCTTTCATTTCAAGACCAGTAATGTTTACAAATTGGGATGTTTACAATCATGAAACCCACGAAGCATGCAATGGGGAAATCATTATCATCTTGGCAATCAAAGTAATGTATAATTTAAAACAGTTGTTATTATTCTATGTTAACTGTCTGAATTTTACTCAGTTAAATCTAATTCAAATTCCAATGTTTTCCTGCCTTGTCAATGCCAAATAACAGTTGAATTCTGATAGTGCTAGGAGCCAGTGGCGACCACACCAGGTGGACATTACTGCACCTATGGATAGTGGAGTCTGTCATGGGCAAGGGATATTCCACAGAAAGTCACACAAATAGTAACTGCAGTCATGACATGGAAATTGGGAAGAGTATAGGCTGCTTGTATTTCAAAGTGTGAGTAGGACCCAAGTGTACTCAACAGAATGATCTGAAATGACCAGTATTGGATCATTTCTTATCCTACAAAAATGGCAATTTATTATGATTTGACCTAATATTACCTTAGTGAATTGATATGAAAAGCCACTTCTCTTTCTGAGTCTGCTTAAAAGCTAGTGCTTGGTAATACCGAAGTTTCAGATATACTTACTGGTATTACGAGGTAACCGACACATTTCCTTTAAACCTTCCAAGGCCTTATGTGTGGGGTTGAATGTGATGCCTTTGCACCACTGGAAGGGAGGTGAGGTCCAAGGAAGAGAAGCGCATATAGTGCTCCCACTGCAGGTGCTGATGATTCTGAGCAAGTGAATGTCTCTTGGCCAGTGGGGACCTATATCCGAGGGACATCTCTCAGAATGGACAAGATATTTTGAAATGAGGATTAATTTTTACTAGAGTAGTTGAGGGTTAATTGCATCAGCAAGGGAAGTAAAAGGGAATTTCAAACATACTTGAGAGGAGAAAGAATAGTACAGAGAACCCCTTGTACCCATCAGGTAGCTGCAAAGCCCATGTGGCTTTTCCCCCACCTCCATTATCTGTAGCAAATTCCATCCGGAACAGATTATCTTGCAGAAATCACATCATTTCTTGTATAGATGCTTCAGTATATGTCTCCCAGAGTCAAGAAGTCCCCAGCTTAAGCAGAACCACAGGGCTCTTACCACATTGCTAAATATATTGACAGAACTTCCTTGATGCCATCAAGCACCCAGGCAGTGGAAAAAATTGGTTTAAAAATAATTTTATCTAGGCTAGGCGCGGTGGCACACACCAGTAATCCTAGTGGCTCGGGAGGTTGAGGCAGGAGGAGTGAGATCAAAGCCAGGCTCAGCAAAAGCAAGGCGCTAAACAACTCAGTGAAACCCTGTCTCTACATAAAATATAAAATAGACCTGGGGATGTGGCTCAGTTGGACGAGTGCCCCTGAGTTTGATCCCTGGCACTCCCCTGCCCTTGCCCAGACCCCCAAAAAAGTTTATCTAAAGAATGTTCCCAAGCCATGGGTTGCCTTACAAAAATTTACTGTAAATTGGTATTTGCAATACAAATGGAATGAATATTCCTGTAGAAACCATAGTAAAATCAGTGACTGGCACCCATTAAGCCTATAGGAACTCCTGGAATACATAATGAGGAAATTCTGTGTATTTCTCTTTGAATATCTTACTAGGGGAGAGTTGGTGGGCAGTTTATCCTTCACTAGAGACCTGGTTCTAAAACGCGTTTTCTTTTTCTTGCTGGTTCTGATATGGTGATGCCTTCTCCTCATGTTCCCCTCCCTTGTAAAAGCAAAAGGAAAGAGACTCTTCCAGCATGGCTCATTGTATTCATTGGAAAAGAAAATGACATAGGAAGGGATATTGCCCTCTTATAGGCAGCAAACAATAATGGGGGAGCCTCATTATGTGCAGTTTAGTATTTTAAAGGCATTTGAACAACAAAAAACAAACAAACTGTAGTAGTCTCCTTAATAGGAGAGAGAACTAGAGAAATGTATGGGGGCCAGTAGTAGCTTAGTTAAGGACCTGTTTAGTGTTCCACCTGTGCAGTGCTCTAGTGAAGCTCTGTTTAATGCTAAATAATTTACATTTTCAATTCATGTTTGTGTGCATGCCCCTTTGCTCTCCACTAACAACAGAGAAGCAGAAGAGGGGTTTCTTAGTGGAGAAAGTGACCAGGTCTGGGCAGGGTGGAGGCAAAGTCCTGGATAGGTTGTGAGACTCTCTCCTTTATGTTTTTCTAGAAACCCAGCCCTGGGGTGAGACTATGGGGAATGCCACAAGAGTGTCCACTCCCAGACTGGATTATCTCTGGTGGGGATGCTGGGGCAGGAGGGTGGAAGTAGTGTCGCTGGTAGGACTGTAGTTGGAGGCTTCATTTCACATGCAGAAACCACAGGATTTGAGCATTGTGTATTTGAATTACTAGTTGCCCCTGCTGCCTCCCACCTGTCATTAATTGTTTTCTATCTTGCTGTCTGTAACTCTCACCCGCCCAACACTAACAGAGCTTATCTCTCCTAAGTTCCTCTCCATAGTAGATCATGTTTATGTGATACTAGTTATTTTCACTTTCATAAAGATATAGTGTCAGTTAAGAAAAAAAAAGCCCCAAATGCTGAACACATGACATGTGCGTGCGCACTCTCTCTCTCTCTCTCACACACACACACACACACACACTCACAGACATGCACACATCCTAGTACAGAAATTGCTGCCCGTGGGTGTCCTTTGTAGAAATCCAAGAATTGAAACCTAGGCTAAAGGGCTTTCTTTCTCTTTTATGGCTAAAAATTTAAAAGTAATGAGATTTGCAGTGACACAGCCAATGACCACATCTCTTGTGGTTGTGGAATCCCTTGACAGTAGTTATTGGATCTCTAAGAGTTGCAACTGAACTATAAAATACAGTGAAAATATATCTCCAGAAACAGTGATTGCCTACATCAGCACAATCTTATCTGAAGATTATTTTCTGATTCTGGAAATGGAATTTTACCTTCTAATTTCTTATTATTTATAGAGGTTTTTCAACATCTTGTTTTTATTCTGGATATTACTTTGAAAACCATAAACTTTATTATTAAACCATGTTTATGCCTGTAACTACTAGCTTCTCAATGCAAAAGCTTTTTTTGTTAAAGCACAGAAGCCCATTATAAAATGTAAAGCACCCACGGAAGTAACTATTATGAACTGGTTAAAAGAGAGGGATAAAGATACTGGGATGCCAAGTTTTCGTTTTTGCTTTTGCTTTTGTTTTCTAGGAGAATTTCATTCTTGATTTTTTTTTAAGGAGGCAATTTCATCACTAAACTAGAAGCGCCTTTAAGTTTTTTTATTCCACTTTTAAAAATTTTTTAAATTCATTTTAATTACTTATACATGACAGTAAAATGCTTTAATATATCATACATAGATGGGGTATAATTTCTCATTTTTCTGATTGTACATACTGTAGAATCACATTGGTTATGCAGTCATGTATATACATAAGGTAATAATGTCTGTTTCATTCTACTTTCCTTCCTATCCCCACATCCCCTTCTCTCCCCTCCCTTCACACACCTCTACCTAATCTAAGGTAACTCTGTTCTTCCCTAGTGCCCCCCTCTTACTGAGAATAAGTATCCACATATCAGAGTTATTCCACTTTTTCTGACCCCAAAAGGTCTGTATCAAAATTATTCAGTATTTTGACATTTTGAAAAATGTCAAAACCATCCTGAGATCTTCCTGGTTTTTCTTGTTTAATAGGTCCTGCCTCACTTGAGACTCCTTCTTTGGACTACTCTCTGAGTGGAATAGAGTAGCCTTTCTGACTCACTTGAGATTTTGATAGTACAGCACATTATTTTCTATTTTGTTGAAGAGTTGACTGAAACTATTTACAGTTTTGACTCATTTGAATTTTCCGTATGAATATTATTCTTCTTCTGCTGAACCTTAGCAAATGTCTGGTTGTAAATTTTTTTAAGGTCAGGGAATTTTGTGTTTTTATTTCCATCATGGTACTTCGGTGTCTGGGTCTTGCAGATGGCAGAAGGACATGGAATATTTGATAAATGTGACTAAATGAAGGACCAAAGCAAGTTTTTTTTTTTTTTTTTTTTGTACTGGAGGTTAAACTCAGGGGCACTCAAATACTGAACCACATCCCCAGCCCTATTTTGTGTTTTATGTAGAGACAGGGTCTCTCTGAGTTGCTTAGCGCCTCGTCATTGCTGAGGGTGGCTTTGAACTTGCGATTCTCCTATCTCAGCCTCCCTAAGTGCTGGGATTATAGGCTTGTGCCACCACGCCCGACTCTAAAGCAAGTCCACAGATTAAATACAAATAAAAATTGTCATGAGGAATGCAGTCAATGTTCACCACAAATTTTGATGCTTTGTATATATTGAGGACTGCAAGTTCTAGGAATGTAAAATTTTGTCTTCTTAATTTGATGACAATGTTTTATCACCTCCTGTAACATTTTAAATGTGTGTATGTAATTTTTTATTTTTATTTTTTGCATTTCCTGGATGGTTCCTTACTACTAAACATGCCATATTAGTAGTCCCTATTTAGATTTAGATTTGTGGTCTATTTTAATTGTTGTGGTCTACCGAGAAAGAACAGGAGGCTGATAGAATATCAAACAATTTGGAGGTTCTACATAGGACCTAATGAGAGGATAGGAGTATGTATGTGTACAGAGGTTCCCTACAGTTGGAATTGAGAGAAGAAGCAAGAGAGAGTGTCACATGGCCCACAGTCATGCGGACAAGTGGAGGCTAAGAGAACTGAGGTAGAGGGATTCCATTCCAGCAAGCACCCCATTTAGCCCATACCAGTAACATTAATTTCACCTTATTTGTTGTGCAGTTTTGTTTGTATATTATTTGTGAATTTACTTTAGAGTATAGTTGCATAAGTGCTGTAGGCATAAGAAATTTTCACTGAGTTTATGTTTGTACATAGTTAAGTGCTATCAAGTGGCCCAGTGTATGTGGCACTTAAGAATTTAGGATTGGAATTAGGTAGAGTTCAAACCCTAGGTTATTGGGCAAGTTAATATGTTCTCTGAGTGTTGAGTTGTTCATCTGTAAAATGGGGTGGCAGCAGTTCTCATGTTATAATGCTGTGAGATTATCCATATAAAAGGCTAAGACAATGTCTATCTCATAGTGAGTGCTCTGTAGTTGTTAGCTTTGATCGTGGCATAATTTCTTTAACAAAAGCCCCAAAACATTGAAGTTGGAAAGTCTGGAATCAGGTAAAAGCTTTGGTCTTTTTGAGAGATTTAGGTTCAGTTTTAGCTTAGCCTCTTATGATCTCTGGCCAATCTTAAAACCTCTCAGATGCACAGTTTCCTGACAGCTTCTTACTACCTAAGGTTATTGTAAAAACTAATAGGAAATGCTGTCATTGAGGGAGTGAATTTGTCTTAGTCAGTTCTCTCCAGAGAAACAGAACCAATAGGATAAATGTCCATACATCATGCATACATATGATGTGTATGTATGTATATGGCGAGATGGAGGGAGGGGGAAAGAGACAGAGGATATATAAGAGATTTGTTATGGGAAAGGGCTTATGTGATTATGGAGGCTGAGATGTCCCACAGTCTGCTGTCCAAAACCCGGAGAGCCAGGAAAGCCATGTGGTGTACTAGTTCACCCAAGTCCAAGACCTGAGAGTCAAGGAAGCCAATGATGGAACTTCAGTCTGAGGATGAATTCCAGACTGAGATCTGGAATTGGGGAGGAGCCTTATGGCATATGCCCCAGAGGCCCAAGAACCAAGAGCTGTGATGTCTGAGGGCAACAGTAGATGGATGTCCTAGCTCTCTGCTTTTTTTGTTGTGTCTGGATCCTCAATAAATTGGATGATGCCCACCTAAATTGGAGAGGGTAACTCTTATTTACCACTGATTCAAATGTTAGTACCTTCCAGAAACACTCCAGAGACACTCAGAAATAATGTCTTATGAGCCATCTGGGTACCCATTAGCCCAGTCAAGTTTGACACATATATGTAACCATCACAGAGTTCCATGTGCCAGACTCTGCACTGAGCACCTATGTTCACCATTTGTAATCACACCAATAACTTGGTAAAGTAAGTAGTATTGTCCTATTTCTATATAGAGAGAAGCTGTGGCACAGAGAAGAGGCAGGAGCTGTCCTAGGCCTTATAGCTAATAAGTGGGAAATCTGACGCTAGAATCAGGAACTGCTTCTCTCCAAAGTGCATGCTCTCTACCTGAGGGCCTGTTGCAGTGCAGAAGAGATTTATCCAAATTTTCTTTGTGGCAGGCCACTGGAAATAGTCACAGCAGGAATAATAATTATGATATGGGGAATTTAGAATACTAAAGGGAAACTCTGATAAGTCATTGTGCGTAGTAGGGACTCAAGTGCCTAGGAGAAAGGACAGGAGTATATCCAGAAGGTAAATGACTGACTTCTTACCTGGGGCCAGATGGTTATTTGTGTACATTCTTTTATAATATAATTGGTTGAATTCAGGATTGATATTGGTATTATTAAAATTCTGAGTGTTCTGGAAATTAAAGGAAAATGGTGTGCCTTGTAAGACTTTCTAGGGGACAGAATTTTTTAAAATCTAACTTCATTTCTGCCATTCAGTAGGTGTACAGTTTTAAGCAAGTTATATTTTATCTGTCTGTTTAGTTTCTTCACTTGTGCTGGTTGTAGAATGGTTATTACTTACCTCATTTTCAAGCTTTGCAAAGAATACAGAGGATGTACCAGAGAAAACACACATACACACACACACACACACACACATACACACACACTAAACCCAGAGTATTGCTCATATAGTTCTTTGCATACCAGTTCAGCATACTGTTGAATTAGCATCTGGTAAGTGCCAGGCAGTTTTAGCATGGAGAATTCAAAAATGAGTATGTGGACTCCTTAGCTTCATTCTGATTTCCAGGCTAGCAGGTTGGGCAAAGATGTTAGAATAGAAAGGAAATTCACGCACAAAAATAATAACTTAGATATTTCTCCTTAGATTACAATATTCAGAATAATTTATACTATGCCTCATGAATTAATTTTGTTTTTGAAAAAAATTCCAAGTAGTAGTCTAGGTGGAGATAAACCTGCTTGTTCTTTCTCAAGGTTAACTATGGTAGCTGCTCAGAAGTTATTTCCCAAAGTTCCTAACAGTTACTTTTAAATGGCCTCTCTGATGTGGCTTCAAAAAGCTGGTACGCCAAGATTTAAAGTGGGCTGTGGGAGACAGTGCATGGGACCAGAGGTGAAAGGAGCACATGGCTCTCTAAGTAACTTGGGGCTCCCTGTGGTGAGTGTCCTTCACCATGTCTGCTTCCAGGGCCACCGAGATGTGGTCAGAATGAGGTACTACTGTGAATACTGTAAAGCAGAATTACCTCCATCTTTAAAGAGGTGCCATGAATTTCTGAGCCCCAGCCTCATATTTTTGGTTCTCTCCCCATATTTCCAGCTAGTTCTGTCATCAAACCTTTTTCCAGCCTTGTTCCCTTAGACCTGATTGTCCTTTGGTATTCTCTATCGTGGCTCATGGAACCAGTGCCTGCTGCTCACTCCAACTCAAAATCCCTGAGCCTGCCTAACTCCTTCTTTGTTCTTCATTCCCATATCTAAGGTCACAAAGTTTTGTGGACTCTGCCTTCTAAGTCCCCCTAACCCCTACCCATATGTTGTCCCTACTTTCTTACCCTACTTATGGCCATTGACTTGATTCAGAACCTTATTACCTGTCACCAAGAGTTAAAGTGGGAGGAAGTGCATGGGGTAGAGTATATAGAGTATGGCAGTCCCCTAGCCAGCCTTCCTGTCTCCACCCATTCTTTGCACTGCCATTGAGTTATCTTTTCAAAAACATGCCTTGCCATAAGCCTCCTCATTCCCCCCTTACAGCCACTCAGGATAAATCTAAGCCCCTAAATTTGGCATATAAGCCTCTTCCTAATTTAGCCTCAAACAACTTTTCTTTTTTTTTTTTTTTTTTTTGAAGTCAGATTTTTTATTGACAGACATTAAGTCTTACAAAGCAAGTAGTTTGGCAATGAGAACTGAGTCAATCAGATTATATAGTGAACATTCAAACAACTTTTCTGATGTCATTTCCACACTGTCCCTGAGCCATCCTAGGCCTTAGCTACAGTGAATTTCTTTCCATTCTCAAAGTACTCTGTGCTTTTTTGTTTTTGCAGCTTGGAGCCCTCAACTTTCTTCGCAGGGAAACTTACACTTTAAAAACCAAATCAAGGTATCACTTCTTCCCTCAAGCCCTCAACTTGTCCTGGGCTCATCATTACCCACAATGCAATGACATACGTATCATACCATGAAGGCCCACTACTTTATCATTACTAGACTATGACTCATGTCCCGACTTCTCCCTCCATTCATCAGATTATTGTGAAATCCTCTTGTGGAGACCCTCACTTCCGCTTCCCTAACTTTGAAACTCCAGCATAGTGCTTGGCGTCCAGTGAGTGTTTACTAGCAGAGTAGATGAAATAACAAATGAATAACTTAAATTTTAGACATTTACATGCTAATGATATAGGAAGTGTTTGGATAAGAAAGTCCAAATGTTAATATATTGGGTGACTGTACATCACAAAGCACAAGTCTAGGGTGAATAAGTCAACCCAATATCTAAGCCATCTCAAAATTTTCTGCCCAGATTGAGCAACATCTGACATCTGCTTTTAGTAGCTGGGGTAGGCAGTGGCTGGTGATGGGCATTTTGTAAGCAGTTACTGTTAACAAGCTGGCAGATGAGAAATGCCACCTAAGAGCAATGTCTGGATAACCCCATGATGCCAACAGTGATTTCCTTCAGGGATGGAGCTTAGGGGTCATTAGATTCTTCCTTGTGCCATTAATATTTTCTAAGGTTTCTACAGTGATCATGTGTATCTTATTACTAGGTGGGTGTCACTTAGACAGTTTCTTACACTCATTAAGTGGGTCAGAACTCAGGAGCTAGGGGTGGGTAGCACAGGCTAAGGAGACCCTTGAGCACCATGCAGCAAGTTCTTTATAAGCTGGCCTCTGCTCATCTTTCCATCCTGCCTCAGGCACCTTGTGCTTTAGCTACATTGTTGTTGTTGTTTTTAATTTAGCGAATATTTGCAGGTCTTGCACTATGGGTCAAACACTCTTTTAAGTGCTTTGCAGTATTAGTTCATTTAATTGTCATAATAAATCTATGGAATGGGTACTATTATTATTCCCATTTTACAGATGAGGAAACTGAAGTCATGCCAGAATATGTTTTTCTTTTCATATGTTGTTCATTCTGCAGTATTTCTCTCTATTGTCCCTCTTCTGACATATAAATCATAATTCTCTGTGTTCTCTTATCTTTTTTTTTTAATATATAGCACCAGCTACATTGTATCATGGTTTCTGTATTGCTTCTCTCACAGAAAAACCAGGAAAAATTACCTAATTTTGTATTTAACTGTGATATGGGCCTTGTAATCCTTACCTTGCAAGGTAACTGCAAGGACTAAGAGCTCCTGGCACGATTCCAAGATGACATGTGCAGGAAATGAGGTTTTCCTATCCTGTCTTTTTGTGTTCCTTGACACAATCATTGACACAGACAGTTATCAATAAATCAAGGGGAAAGGAGAGGAAAACCAGGATGACCCAAAATCAAGGCCACCAAGGGAGAAGGGAGGGTTGGCACTCTCAGATGCTCAGAAAGCATATACCAACTCAGAAAAGACTATTGGGCTTGGTCATTAGTGCTGTTTTTGAGAAGAGCTTTAGCAGACTGTGAGGTGAGAAGCAAATTGTGAGTGGTTAAGGAGGAGTGAGCAGGAAGGAAATGAAAGCTGGGGGTTCAATCATTTTCTCTTTCAGGAAGAGAGGAGAAGAGTTAGAGCATTAGCGGGACCAGAGAAGGGTTCTTGGTTTGGATGGGAAGGTTGCACGAGTCTGTGGTCAGAGGTAAATCCTTAGGGGCTGGGATCATGGCTCAGTAGTAGAGCACTTCCCTCCCATGTGTGAGGCACTGGGTTCAATCCTCAGCACCACATAAAAACAAATAAATAAAATAAAGATTAAAAAAAAGAAGTAGTAGTAAATCCTTAGACGAGAGCAACTGGGGAGAATGTCCTGGTGCATTCCTAGAATTCCTTGACCCTCCTGGACTTGGCTCCATTCATTCTCTTAAATCCTTGCAGCTGGGGCATCCCAGGGTCCAGTGGCTTTGGGCTCAGTTCAGGTCCTTGGGTAATGTGTGTAACTTGTCTGAGCTGTGATTTCCTCATCTGTGGAGCAGGCATAGTGCCTACCTCCCAAGGATTTTGTGAGCATAGAATGAAGTCCTTCTGTAAAATGCCAGCTGTAGGGTCTCAATGTTGTTTCCCTTTAACCTTCTCTTGGAAAGAAGATGAAAGAGAAAAGGGGGAAATCTTGGAATACTGTTGAACTGCAGGAGTAAGAAGTTGAAACGGTGCTCTAAGAATGACTGCTATCTTCTCCACAAAGCAGGGAGGAAGATTGTCCACTGAGATGAGGGGAATGGGAAGGGTTGCAGTTCTCACAGAGCTTCTTGTCTCCATGAGGCCACCACTAGATGCTCTGCACTAGAGATAAATAAAAGGACTGAAGAGCAGCAGTGAGGACCTGGCTAGGTATAGAGAAGACAGGTGAACTTCTGCAGCCAGGTGAGAGGGGACTAGGGAAAGGTGTGGACATAACTGGGGACTGGAGAAAATGGAAGGAGGTGGGAGATGAGTGTGTGTGTGTGAGAGTGAGAGAGGGAGAGTGTAGTTTGAAGTCGTGCCTTGTGGGTGTGCTCCATGAGTTGGGGTCCCGGGAGATGAAAAGGGGGTCCTCAGGGAAGACAAAGTGGGGTCTCACAGGACGAGGTTTGGGGGTGACAGTCCACAGAGTTACTTCACCCATACTCTGGGGGCTGGTAAGACTGCTCCACCGGAGGGAGATGCAGAGCCCCATTTATTCCAGAAAATGCAGAAGTTTATATACAGT
Source organism: Geosciurus inauris (assembly GCA_004024805.1). Lineage (NCBI taxonomy): Eukaryota > Metazoa > Chordata > Mammalia > Rodentia > Sciuridae > Geosciurus > Geosciurus inauris. The sequence continues at coordinate 50,509 of PVHX01003649.1, read as the reverse complement.
CCTTGGACCAATCATGGCCCCGAAGTTACAAACAATGAGGTGTTCTCTGCCTTGCTACAAACAATGGGGTGCTGTCTGTCCTGTGTGCGGCCCATCAGCATAGAATGGGGAAAGAGGGAGGGGAGGGGTTGAAGGTCAGAGAGTGCTCCTACAGGAGGAGGAGGAGGAGGAGAAGGAGGAGGAAAGGAGGGGCCAGGGGAGTGAGGAGAGGGGAGAAGACATCCTGGTGAAATGGCAGCTGGAATAGTCCACTCAGATGGGAGCTGCCCATGGCCAGAGAGTGGGGCAGGTGTGAAGAGGTGTGGTGACACTAAGGGTACAGAGTGGGTCCCTGGGAGTGGAGTGGTGAGGTGGTGAGCCCAAAGGTTATAGTTGAATTTCACAGAATTAGGTGAAACAATGTTCAGTGATTGAGGCCAGGACATGACCAGTCAGCCCCAATAGAACGATGTTTTTACTTCTCTTTATTTTCCTTCTCTTTATCATATGAACATTTACCAAAGGGGGAGGGAGAAGTAACCTTAGTCTTTATACAACATTTTGTGTGGAATGCATTATTATCCAGCTAATGTTTTCTTATTTCTATATTGTATTTATAATCATTTTAATGGACATATGATATCAGGTTAGCCTCGCAGATACTACTTTGTGTTCTTTTGGATTTCTCCCTGGAACAAATTCCCAGATGTGACATTACCATGCTCAAGGGTGTGGATGATGGTGGAGGGGAGGGGGGTCTTGGTATGCCATTAGTTAATTGCTGCAGGCAGATGTGCAGTGAGCAGGGAGGGAGGCCAACGGGGATGTAAAGAAGAGCAGTCAGTGCTAGAGTCCCAGGGGAGCTGTCTGTGAGCACTGCAGTCCACCTTGCTGAGCTCAGTGTGCCACCCTACTGGAGGCATCTAGAGGCATCTATACCAGAGGAGGAGACACAGCTGGCGGGGTTTGCATGTGTGATTGTGTCAGTGGAGTTTTGATTGGTTTTGTCTTTGATACTTTTCTTTTAGAGCACTATTGTCAAGAAATTGAAGAAATTGAACAAGGTGTGTGTCTGGGAGGGGAAGGCGGCAGTGAAAGGGAGTTTATTTCTCTGTTCTGGAGCTTTTTTGAGTCAAGGACAGAACAATTTTATCTTTTTTTTAAAATATTTATTTTTTAGTTGTAGGTGGACAGAATATCTTTATTTTATTTTTATGTGGTGCTGGGGATCGAACCCAGTGCCTCACGCGTGCCAGGCAAGCACGCTACCACTGTGCCATAATCCCAGCCCAACAATTTTATCTTTGAGACATTAAAGGATTTAATGATTTTTATTATAATCATCACAGTGTCTTTTATTGGTTACTTTTAGTTATATGTAACATTAGGATTTATTTTCAAAATTATAAAAGCATGGACTATATTTGCTCAAATTCAGTCCCCAGTACTTCCCCTTTCCCTTCCTTCTCCCCCTACCCCCTCCCTATTTCCTTCTCTCTATTCTATTGATCTTTCTGCTATTTACTTAAAGTTTATTTTTAATTAAGTCTTGTGAACATACATAATGGTGAGATTCACTGTGCTACATTTATATATGTGCATAGGAAAATCAGGTCAGATTCATTCCACTGTTCTTCCCTTATTGCTTCCCTCCTCCCTCCTCCTCCTCCTCCTCCTGACCTTCCTTTACTCCTCTGATCTTTCCTCTCTCTCTCTGTTTACCCCACTTATTTTGGACTAGCTTCCCCATACCAGAGAAAACATTTGACCTTTGATCTTTTGGGTCTAGCTTATTTCACTTAACATGATAGTCTTCAGTTCCTTCCATTTACTGGCAAATGCCATAATTTCCTTCTTCTTTATGGTTAATACTTCAGTGTGGTTATATACCACATTTTCTTCATTGATCTGTTGAAAGGTAACCTAGGTTGGTTCCATAGCTTGGCTGTTGTGAGTTGTGCTGCTGTAGACATTGATGTGGCTGCATTGCTATAGCATGCTGATTTTAGGTCTTTTGAATATATACTGGGAGTGGGATAGGGTCATATGATGGTTCTATTCCTATCTTTTTTTGAGGAAGCTCTATACTGCTTTCCAGAGTGGTTAAACTAATTTGCAGTCCCACCAACAATGTATGACTATACCCTTTCCTCCACATTCCCCCAATACCTATTATTATTTGTATTTTTGATAATTTCCATTCTGACTAGAGATGAAATCTCAATGTAGTTTTGATTTGCCTTTCACTGATTTCTACATATATTTGTGGGTCATTTGTATTTCTTTTTTTGAGAAGCATCTTTTTAGTTCTTTTGGCCATTATTAATTGGGTTATTTGCTTTTTGAGTTCGTTTTATAGTCTCAATATTAATGCCCTGAGGAACAAGTGGCAGAGATTTATCACTCTGTAATCTCTTCTCTTCACATTCTTTTTTTCCCTTTAAATAATTTATTTATATGTAGTTCTGAGAATTGAACCTAGTGCATCACACATTAGGCAAGTGTTCTACCACTGAGGTACAACTCCAGCCCCCTCTCTTCACATTCTTAATTGTTTCCTTTGCTGTGCAGAAGCTTTTTAGTTTGATGTCGTCCCACTTACTGATTTGTTATTTTACTTCTTGAGCTTTAGGAATTTTTTTAAGGAAGTCAGTTCCTCACCTGACATGTTGGTGTACTGGGCCTACATTTTCTTCAGTTGCAGAGTTTCTGGTCTAATTTCTAGGTCTTTGATTCATGTTGAGTGGAATTTGTGTAGGGTGAGAGATAGGAGTCAAGTTTCATTTTTCTACATATGGATATCTAGTTTTCCCAGCATTACTTGTTAAAAGGTTCTTTTCTCCAGCATGTTTTTGGCATCCTTGTCTAGTATCAGATAACTATATTTATGTGGGTGTGTTTCTATGTCTTCTATTCTATTCCACTGGTCTATTCCACCATGTCTGTTTTGGTGGCAATGCCATGCTGCTTTTGTCATGATAGCTCTGTAGTGTAATTTGAGGTCCTTTATTGTGATTTCTCCAGCATTGCTCTTTTTGCTCAGGATTGCATTGGCTATTCTGGGTCTCTTATTTTTCCAAATGAATTTTAGAACTGCCTTTACTAGTTCTGTGAAGAATGCATTGGAATTTTGATAGGGATTGCATTGAATCTGTATAATGCTTTTGGTAGCATGGCTATTTTGACAATATTAATTCTGCCTATCCAAGAACATGAGAGATCTTTCTATCTTCTGAGGTCTTCTTTAATTTCTCCTTTTCAGTGTTGAATACTTTTTTAAGAGTTAAAGGGAGATATGATTTAGGTCATAATTAAGGAAACTGTAATGTTTTGAATAAGTAATTTCATCCGTAAATATTAGCATTAAAACATTTTTCTTCTATCTTATGATTGTAACACCTTTTCCCCTTTTTTCTTTCAACAGAAAAAATACAGAAAGGGGTTTATTGATATTTCAAAAATCAAATGTGTGGAAATCGTAAAGAATGATGATGGTGTCATTCCCTGTCAAAATAAGTACCCGTTTCAGGTGAGCTGGTATCTTTTTGCAACAGTGTGACTCGGCTTTCTGTCACAAGTTTCTTATTTGTCACTGGTTTATGGCTGATTTTTAGGTCCATTTGCCACTTTAATAGTAATTGCTTTTCTTCCTGGACTACTCAAATCATTGTTGAAACATTTTCTTGTTTTGGTTGTTAGATTCTACCAGTAGTCCTAAGTCTCTAAACCCCAGGTCTTATCTACTAGTGTTCAGATTTATCACTGGGGCTGAATAAAGTATGATGAAGTTTTTTCTCTGAATTTGAGAATCTGGAGAGTGATAAGAGTTACTGTCAGTCAGAAATGAGATGTAAAGGCTGCTTGTGGTAGAAAATAGGGTTTATGTTAATTGAACTGTATTTTTAAGGGATGATCATATTATTTCATTTTTTTCTCCTTACAATGATCCTGAACACAAGTGAAGTAAATATCATACTCCTCTTGCTTATGACTGAGGAAAACAAGGCTCCAAGATATTAAATGACTCATCCGGGGCCACTTTGTGAATTAAAAACCAGCCATCACACACACTCACATCTTCTTGCTCCCAAGCAGGATGGGTACTGATCCTAGGCCACATCCATGGCAAGAGCTTAGTGCATATGTGCCCTGAGAATTGAGGAGTTGGACTCTGGTTCTAGAGCTTACTACAGACAGCACAAGACCCTGTCCAGCACCTAACCAATCCCTTCTCTGATTGGGACCATTTCCATGCCTTCCTTCAAGCAATGTACATCTATCATGGAAGTCATCTTTTATCCATGGCTATGGTCTCACTAGGACCTGAGGGGCATGCTGCAAAAATCTCTTTCAAAATAACATTGCAGTGGAATTTTGGTTGCTTTTTTTTAAAAAAAAAAGTCTGGTTTTAAAAAAAAGTTTTTTGAAAACATTTTCCAATTTGGGGGATCAATATCACCTGGCTGCAGTGACCTAAAACATCCAAGCTTTAACGCTGCATCTGGATTATTTTCTAGTAACAACACAAAAGGAGAAAGGGCTACATTTACATTTCCCTACTCCTCCTTTTATATCTGCCATTTCTGCGAGGGAAGGGCCTGGAGAGTTAGGTGCTGAAGGAGGTGACACTGAAGCCACACTGCCTGATTTGCCGCTTACTGCCTCTGTGAGCTTCTGTGAGTCACTTCACCTTTCTGTATCTGTTTCATGTTCTAAGTGAAAATACTAATAATAGCAGTCACATGATAGGGTTGTCATGAGGATTAATGGAGATGATATATAAATAGCTGAGGCATGTAGTAAAAGCAAGATGTTAGTTGCTTTTATTACTATGGTTATTGGTATTCTTTTTCTATTGCTGCTATTACTACACCTACCCCCCGGATCTAGAATGAGGCCAATTTAAGTCTTCTTCATGGTAAATATGTTAAATGCATCTATAACGGTGTGTTTGTGTAATTTCATTTGAAGTTTGGTGAAGAACCCTTCCTGCCACACTTCTGATGGCTTTTAGACATTTTAGGGGGTGGCAGACAATAGTGGGGAGCAATGGTTCTCATGATTCTGGACCAAGAATTAGGATTTTTGATAATTAGAATATTTCTAAGAGGCAAGAGATCTATTCTGCAAGCTTTGGATTCGTTTTAAGAATGATGATTAAAAAAAAATAGAACAGGAAAAAATAGAACAGTGCTCCATCTTTGAACCATTTTCAGCTGTTGAAATGAATAAATATAAGATCAATTCAAGAATCTTAAAAATTTATCTAGAAGAGGTAAACTTGAGCTCTGACTATATAATTTAAACCAACTGGATTTGAAAGGTAAAAGAAATCCTTTTGTAATTTAAGTATAACTAAGGAAGTGTAGATCCTAGTTTCACATCTTGACAGTGAAATTTTCTACCAAGTCCAGATGGGGGAAAAAATAAAAAAGAAGAAGTGGACATTTTCAAAAGACGCCAAGAGAGAAAAGGTAGTTGCTTCCTCTCCAGCATATTCTAGCCCAAGGAAGGGACAGAGGAAACAGGAACCAGCTTGTGCTTGAGTCTTTCTGGTGACATCTGAGTATTCCCCAGGAGGTGGCATGTCCTTCCTGGGTTTTAAACCCAGATCTGTCTGCTACATCTATACTGTTTCTCTTGCACCACACTGTCGTTAAAAGTCTTTTGGAGAAGTGCATGAAGATTTAAATGGGAGGGAGGATAACTGTCCAGGTACTGGTGTTCCTATGAGTATTTCTTCCCTGTTGAAATGGTTTCTGCCCTTCAACAAGGGAAGTTTGCCAAGCTCTCCCTTCCTGACAACCTCTGCTACTGTACAATGACTCACCAGAAGACATAAGGCACCTGAGAAACCTGGCTCTCCTCCTCCACTCTGCCACAGGTGCTGTCCACAAGGCTGATGTGGAAGATGGACCCAATGTGTGATCTGGACTTTGCTGATACAGGCCCCTAAATATCTCACCTTCCTGTCAACCTACCACAGATGCAAAAATTAGATACTTATTATTTGGGTTTAGAGTAGTATTTCTAGAAATTTCTTATACAAATATAAGTGAGTGAGGAAATATATCAAGCTAGTTTTAATTATCAGAACTCTTTAAGTTTGGATTAACTTTACTTGAATTAGCTGGTATTTTTTAAAAATATTTTTTAAGTTGTAGATGAACACAATGGCTTTTATTTTATTTATTTATTTTTATGTGGTGTTGAGGATCGAACCCAGTACCTCACATGCTAGGCAAGCACTCTATCTCTGAGCTACAACCCCACCCCAGATTAGCTGGTCTTTAATGAATTTTAACCAAGTTACAAAGCTCATGGTACTGACATGAGCTCAGTTTTGTGAGGAAGTTAGTCTGCATGGAGCCTGGAAAGACAGATTTTAGGAGGGAAACAGTTGATGGGCAGCATGAAAGTGTTTGGGAGAAAACACATGAATAAGAAAAACCTTTGGGAATGTATAAGTCAGGTTTTTGCTGCTGTGACCAAAATGCCTGATGAGAACAACTTAGAGGAGGAAAAGCTTACTTTGGCTCATGGTTTCAGCAGTCCATGTTGACCAGCTTCATTGCCCTGGGCCTGAAATGAGGCAGAGCACTGTGGCAGAAGAGTGTGGCTCAGGGAAGCTACTCACCTCTTGGTAGCTGGGAAGTAGAGGAGGGGAGAGAAAGAGAGAGGAGAGCACTGGAGAGGAGAGCAGAGGAGAGAATAGGAAGAAGATAAAATCTTCCAGGGCATGTTCCTAGTGACCTACTTCCTCCAAGTAGGTCTCACTTCTCAGTAGTCCATCCAGCATAAGGTTTGGGGAACATTCCAGATTCAAACCACAACAGGGGGTTAGATCCTATTCATATGACTTAACCTCAGTCATTTTGGTTTTCTCATTTGGAAAATGAAAAATTCTAACACTAATAAAGACCTGGGCTGCTGTTCAGATAAAACAAGTAAGTGTATATAAGTACTTAACCCCATGTAGTGACTCAGTACAGTGTCATTGTAATAAAATAAATTATTCTTCTAATATCTCACAAGTTTCTGGAAGCTCCAAAGCCCTTGCACTTCTTTCCAAATGCGTCAGTGAGAATTTAGAATGATTTTCCTGGTACATTTTAACCTCATTCTTTTGTACAGTTGGTTGATTGGACAAATCTGGGTTAGGTGTGAACAACATGCAGCAAATAAGGAAACATCTTTCCACACATCTTTCAGGCACTTTTTCTGTTATCATTTCTTACCTTCCCTATATTCTTTTTTCTTTATTTCTTTCTTTTTTAATAGTACTGAGGATTGGATCCCAGACACTTTACCACTGAGCTACATCCCCAGTCACTTTTTGTTTTTTTATTTTGAGATAAGGTCTTGCTAAGTAGCTGAAGCTGGCCTCAAACTTGCAATCCCTCTGTCTCAGCCTCTTGAGCCACTGGGATTATAGGTGTACACCACTGTGGCCTCTCGTGTTCTGCTTTGTAGACTTCATGTTTGATTAATTTTTGTATCTTAGCTATACCAAAGAATGTTCTATAACTATTTGTTCCATGATGTTCACATGCTGTCAGAGTGCATTAAGTTCACTAAGATGAATGAGAAGAACCATTTTAATGAAATGGTCCTAATGTTTACTGACCAGGGTCAAGAACAGCCATTTATCAATGGGACATTGTTTTCCAGTTCATTAGATGTTGATTTGGTGAAGAGAGGGGTCTAGCCTCGTATTACTTTGGAGTCAGTCAGGGTTTTTCAGCTTTGTGATTGGCCATTTGGGATAAAGTGACAAAATTCCTGGGATTAATTTCCAGAATTATTTTATTATTAATATTAAACATATAAAAATAAGACTAATTGCCAGACAGCCTACCTCTGAAAGAGGTGCTATGGTTAAAAGCTTGGCTGTTGGAGTCAAAATCCTGGCTTTCTACATTACTAGCCAAATTATGATATGCAGGTTAGATGGCACGCGTTAGAGGACACTGTTTGCTTCCTGAAGTTCGAAGGTGCAGGGCCTGTAGATAACCATATTTTCCTCTTCTGCAAATGGAAATACTTTGGTGGGAGGACAAACTGAGTTAGCATCTATAGAGCATCTAGTCGAGAGCTGGGACAGCCAGTGCTAATTAAGTTTGATACCACAGTTTTTGATTGTGGAAGAAGGAAATTATAGGAGTGAAGCTGAAGGAGTAGTCTGCTTATCTAAAATATTATTTAGAAGAATATTGGATTAGAATAATCCTGTTCCATCAAATTCATCTAAGGAACTTTACTTAATTAGATTGAAAGAAATACTGAGATTAATGAAACATCTTGATGTCTGCATTTTTTTCTTCTATAAACAATTGGTTTTTTGCAAAATGTGTGCCCCACTTGTAGAAATAAAGAAATAAATGTGCTTTTATGAGAAAGGAGTTTAAGTTCTTTGAATCTGAGGTAAATGACTTATTTTTATTTTATTTTATTATTTTTAGTTTTGACACGGGCTCTTGCTAAGTTACTGAGGCTGGCTTTGAACTTGTGATCCTTCTGCCTCAGCCTCCAAGGCACTGAAGTAAATACTTTTATTCTGTCACTGGAGACTCATTTATTGGTGCCCATGGTACCAAGAACTCTGACAGACAGAAGTGCTGGGTCTGAATATTTATCACTGACTTCATCTTTGTTTTATTTCAGGTTGTTCATGATGCTAACACACTTTACATTTTTGCACCTAGTGCTCAAAGCAGGGACCGGTGGGTGAAGAAGTTAAAAGAAGGTAAAATTCATGTAATGAAATATTAATCTGTGCATCATTTTAGAACATGTCATTATGACTAAAACAGAAATATAGCTAATATATTTTGTAATTCTAATCTCTTAACTGATACTACATGTTTCTCCATGGACAGTCAGCTACAGTAAGTGATAACCAGCATATGGAAGATAACTTCCCTTTTAAATATCTGATTCTTTCTAGTGGTATATAGTTTCTAAGAAAAGCATGCTTCCATTTAATGTGTGATATTTAATGTGTGATGTATTTGAAGGTGATAAAGAATGGGCTTTTATGATAACAGGATTTAGTATTTTCTAAGAAATGCCTTATGTAGTTGATATTTGGTATGGTAAGATTGACAGGCACACCAAGTGTTTAAATGGGTAAATGAGTGCACTTGTCCTTTGGAGCAAAATGGTAGTGGGCTGACTTTTGCATTTATCTGTCATGGAGTAGCAGCAGTCACTTCTGCTCACAAGGGTGTTTCATCCAGAACAAAAATCAAAAAAAGGAGGTGAAAGAGAAGCATCTGGCTTTTCTGAATGCTGGGTCACATGGCGTTGTGAGGGTGTTCTCATAATCAACATGGTATCTAAGGAATGATTGACAGTGTTACTTAGCAAACATTCTGTAGTCTGTTTTATTTCACTAATCATTAATGTGTCTGTGAATTACAGAAATAAAGAACAACAATAATATTATGATTAAATATCATCCAAAATTCTGGGCAGATGGAATTTACCAGTGTTGCAGACAAACTGAGAAACTAGCACCTGGATGTGAAAAATATAATCTATTTGAGAGTAGTAAGTATTCATTTTATTCTATAATTATAGTGTGCTCAAAATGGACATATCATGGGTATGGTGGCATGAATTTGATTTTGATTAAGTTCAGTGCACTTTCTAGAAAATGAAAATGCAGGTAGGTGTGTTTTATAAGAATAATTAGAATAAGATATTTAGTTAGCAGTGGGACTCTTTCATAGAATCAAAACCAAAGATCTCTTATGGGGAGCTTTTATCACAACATTGAAACTCTGTAATCTGTTAAAGTCATGAGCTTAATATGTCACCATCAATAGCTTTTCTTCATTAATGTTTATGTATTTGCCAGCAAATAAACTCTTCCTAGATGTGTTGCTAGAAACCTCATATAGCAGTGCATCTGCAATCTGAGTTAATATTATTTTCATTTTGATGTGGCTTTGAGGTATGGATTTTAGTAGTGGCTTCACAGTCTGTCAGAACAATTAAGTGTCATAATGCTACTCACATGTAAATGTTCAGATGAATAGAAATGTCTAGAGTTAGCTGGGTGCAATGGTACAAGCCTGTAATCCCAGCAGTTTGGGAGACTGAGGCAGGAGGATCATGAGTTCAAAGCCAGCCTCAGCAAAAACAAGACACTAAGCAACTCAGTGAGACCCCGTCTCTAAATAAAAATACAAAATAGGGCTGGGCATGTGGCTTAGTGTTCTAGAGAACCCGAGTTTAATCCCTGGTACCTGCCCTACCAAAAACTGTTTAAGGTTAATCTTGACACCTAAGAACCTTATAAATCCTGAAAATGAGAGGCCTTTAGTCCTAAGTTAAAAATACGCAGACTCAAAATTGCTAGTATTATAGGACAATGGGTATCTGTGCTTCTGTTTTCCTGCTGGTACCATACATGGTACTCGCCCTATCAATCAAAACCCATGTAGCTTTAACATATAAGCAGAATGGCCATTTGGCAAGGATGCTGGCCTATGCAGGAGGCCAGCCCTTGATTCTGTGAGTTCTTCCACCTGACTTTCCTGGGTTATCCTGACATTAATTTAGCACATTAAAGAGAAGTCCCAAGTTTCCAAGTCTGTTATTATTTCCTAATTTTTCAATTCTTAGGGTTTAGCATTATTTAATGCATACTGTAACCTACTGTTAAAATTTGAAAAATCAATAAATGGGATGGTGTCAAGCTAAAAAGCTTCTTCACAGCAAAAGAATCAATCAAGAACATGAAGAGAGAGCTTATAGAATGGGAGAAAATCTTTGACACTTGCATTTCAGATAGGGCATTAATTTCCAGAATACACAAAGAACTCAAGAGCCTTAATACCAAAATGAACAAACACCCAAATAACCCAATCAGCAAAGGAACTAAACAGACCCTTCTTGAAAGAAGAAATATGAATAATCAACAAATACATCAACAAATGTTCAACTTCTCTAGCAATTAGAGAAATGCAAATTCAGACTACCCTGAGATTTCAACTCTCACCAGTCAGAATGGCAATTATCAAGAATACAAGTAACAACAAATGTTGGCGAGGATGTAGGGGAAAAGGCACACTCATACATTGCTGGTGGGACTGCAAATTGGTGCAACCACTCTGGAAAGTGGTATGGAGATTCCTTAGAAAACTAGGAATGGAACTACCACTATACCTGGTTATTCCACTCCTTGGCGTATATCCATACACTTAAAATCAGCATACTGTAGTGACACAGCAACATCAATGTTTATTGCAGTACAGTTCACAGTAGTCAAGCTATGGAACCAACCTAGGTGCCCTTCAACAGATGAATGGATAAAGAAATTGTTGTATGTATACACAGTGGAATATTAATCAGCCATAAAGAAGAATGACTTTATGACATTTGCTGGTAAATGGGTGGAACTGGAAACTATCATGCTAAGTGAAATAAACCAATGCCCCAAAACCAAAGGTCGAATGTTTTTGCTGATATGTGGACGCTAAACCACAATAAAGCAGGGGAGGGGAATAAGAGAAGTTCAGTAGATTAGAAAAAGGGGAACAAAAGGAAGGGAGTGGGGTGTCGGAATAGGAAAGACAGTAATATAAATCTAACATAATTTTCCTGTGTACGCAATATGAAAATGCCTAAATGAATCCCACCATTGTGCCCACTCACAAGAATGGAGTTCTTATTAGAAAAGATACATTCCATGCTTATATAATGTTATCAAAATGGATTTGATTGTCATGTACAACAAAGAAGAACCAATTAAAAAAAGAGAGAGAGAGAGAGGCCTGGAAGTCACAGTGACTTAAGCTAGAAGTTCATCTCAGTTTCATGTAGTAATCCCAAGGTAGGTGCTGGCCCAGGGCTGGAGGGTGGTTCTGCAAGTAGTTCCTGGGGTTGCTCTAGCTTCAGTGCTCTATCTCTTCTTGGTATCAGAAAGGGGTAAAGGGGCCAAGGATGCCTGTGGGAAGACCTTTTAGGGACTGGATCTAAAATTGGCATACCCCCATTTGTTCATAGAGCCCTTTGATTAGAATTTCATCCAATCTGTGTAGCTGGATAGTCATGTGCCAGCAGAGCTCTGGCAGAGGAAGGGACAGACTGCCAGGTCTTCTTTATTTCACAGTATTGTCATTACAACACTCCCCCTTATCCACAAGGATATGTCCCAAGAACTCTTGCGGATACCTGAAATCATGGATAGTATCAAACACTATACATGCTATGATTTTTTATATACATACACACTTGGGATAAAGTTTAATTTATAGATTAGTCACAGTAAGAGGTTAGCAACAACTATAATAAAATTGAACAATTAGAACCATTTAGTGTAATAAACGTTATGTAAATGTGGTCTCTCTCACACACACAGTATCTTTTTGAATTATGGATCCAGTAACCTCAGCATATAACTTTTTTCTTATCACTCAAGAATTTTTGGCTTTTTCTTAAAGGAAACACTTATGCTTCTCTTTGGCATATCCAAATTGCCAGCATCACTGCCCTAGCACTTTGAGGCCCTTACTAAATAAAGTAAGGGTCAGTAGAACACAAGCACCATGACACACAAGCATGGTGTGAGGCCCTTACTAAATAAAGTAAGGGTCAGTTGAACACAAGCACCACAGTTGATCTGAAAACTGAGACCGCTAAGTGACTAGCTGGGCTAGGAGTGCATGCTGCTGTGGATGTGCTGGACAAAGGGATGATTCATGTCCTGGGAGGGACTGAGTGGAGACTGAAGATTTTATCACACTTCTCAGAGAAATGGTCAACTTTAAGAGTTGTTTATCTCTGGAATTTTTCATTTAATATTTTGCATTGTGCTTGACTTGGAATAACTGAAATTGTGGAAAATGAAACCATGGACATGGGGGACTACTGTAATTCAGTTTATTTTTTGATTCAATAAGCATTATGGAGAACCCAGTTTAATAGTGGTGGGGATACAGAGGCAGAGATACTGGCAACACCTACTGAGTCAAGCAGAACGTGTCCCTTGCCTGTGTGTTCTGTTTTCCTTGAAACCACCAATATCTTTATGGATCATTGCTACACAACATTTTGACCTACTTTTGTTTCTGGCATTTTTAGGTGTAAAAAAAGCACTACCTCCAGCCCCAGAAATGAAAAAGGTAGGTGATCTCTCACCTTGGGCAGTTAAGTCTAAATTTTCAGCCTTTATGTCTTTAGGTTTTGGAGGGATTTGCAGTTTGTTGATTATGAGTAAGAATATCAAAATGAATATTAGCAATACATAAAATTAATTTAAAAATATTAAAATGAATCAAAATATTCATTTTTGTGATGTGATTTTCCCCCACCACCATCTTAGAAGCAGACACACTGTGACCTATTTGAATTGTCCTTGGTGTGAAATAATATCAATTTAATTGTATAGATTTTATCATTGGGGGTCCTGTTATCTGGCATTTTGTCTACAGCTTGGCTGAGAGGTTGTATAATTTGTATAAGAGGTGTGGGACTTTAAAGGAATATTTTGGTCTTAAGAACACAAAATGACATTTGGGTGCAGTGGCACACACCTGTAATTCCAGCCAACTCAGGAGGCTGAGGCAGGAAAATCGCAAGTTCAAGACCAGCCTCAGCAATTTAGCAAGACCTTAAGCAACTTAGTGAGACTCTGTCTCAAAATAAAAAAAATTTAAAAAGCTCAGTGGTTAAATTTCCCTGGGTTCCTGGATTCAATCTCTGAAAAAACCAAAACCAAACCCAACCAACAAACCAATCAACCAACCAACCAACCAAACAAACAAAATCTCCAAAACACAAAACAAAACAAAAAACCAAAAAACCCACAGTATGACAAATGAGTGATGTTAGTGATTTAGTGATTCACTGGAGGACTGGGACTGGGATATGGTGGAAAAGCATGGGCTTTGGACTCAGTCCAGAACTGAGCTGATGTGAGTCTGATATGAGTGACTTTGGATGGACTATATAAACCATTGTTGCCTTACTTGTAACATGGGAGTTATAGTGCTGTATTTCATGGAAGCAATATTAAGAATAAATGATAAAAACTGTGTTAGATCCTAAGCATGACCCTTGGGCATTGTGGGCATAAAGAAGTGCCTTCAAGTGGGAGGAGACCTGTTAACAGACTTCCAGTGGGCTTTCCCCACTGCCAGCCGTGTCAGTGATGGGTCTCCCTATAGTTCTCCTGGTTTCTACTCAAGTATTACCCTTGCCTCTCCCTGGAAAACTATTCCTGACACAGAAAAATCCTTTTAATGTTTAAAGATGGTTTTTGTTCTTTATCTGTATTCTAAAAACCCATAAGCGGTGTGGTAGCATCTACTACTGCATCTAACATTGGAGGGTTCTCTGGTTGCTATCAGGTGACATATTTCATTAAAGGATTCTGCCTTATTCTTTGGTAATGTGTGAATCCTTCAGTGTTTTACTCTTTTATTTCATGATCGGTTTCAGATAGAAGACTAAACTTTCAAATATTATCTTCTTTGCTCAGAGAAGGCCTCCCCCTCCAATTCCTCCTGAAGAAGAAGATAGTAGTGAAGAAATAGTTGTAGCAATGTACGATTTCCAAGCAACAGAAGCACATGACCTCAGATTAGAGAGAGGCCAAGAGTATATTATATTGGAAAAGAATGATGTCCATTGGTGGAAAGCAAGAGATAAATATGGGTAAGCATTCCCTTTGGGCATTGCATGCAGAGTGGGTAGGAGTGAACTGGGTGAGCTCTAACTATCATGTCATGAGGTTGGTTCAGTTGGCCGTACATCAAAGTACACATTATTCCTTTGCACTACCACAGTGTATTCATACCGGTCACTCAACAAATGCAAACTGATCAATCACTTCTTTCCAGAGTTTGGAATAGATTATACTCATCTCTTTCTCATCCATTGCATGTTTTATTTGACTATTTTGACCTTAGGAGAAATAGTCACATTTTGTGCCTCCTGTAGTAGGTAATCTTAGGTCTTTCTAAGCCATTATCTATCATAATTTTCTTAGAATTTCTCTCTCTACATATGCATTTGTATATATATATACACACCCATGACATAATGGAAACATAATTCATCAGGGAGAGATAAACAGGAAGGGAGAATACTTATGTATGTGTTTGCATACATATATGTATAAAATAAATAAATACATATTATATACATGTATATACACACACATATATACATATATACATGCAGGAAATGAAACAGCAAGTATTGCAGGCATGATGGCATACACCTGTAGTCTCAGTGTTAATGAGACTGAGTTAGGAGCATTGCTTGAGCCTAGGAGTTAAAGACCAGTCTGCACAACATCGTGAGACCCCATCTCAAAACAAAAACAAAACAGCATTATTTGTATCAGATAATTTAAGATTTAAGTGGAGCAATTCTTTAAACCTTATTGTAAATATATAGGTGGATGTGGTTAAACACAGAGGATGAGTGTTTCTTGGGCTTCATTAAGAGAATTATATCCTGTGCTTACCCCTTTGAAATACAATCCATTTACATTATGAGTTCCAGTGGATAAGAACAGAGGTCTTTTCGTCCTATGAAAGTATGCTGTCTTCCACCTGCTCTCACCTCCTTGATCCATCCCAAGTTCCACTTCTCTGTTCCTTAGTTCACTTCTGGGAACAGTGGTAGCCTCTGGGTGAGGCAAGGTCCCCTCTTCTATTCAGGTCTCAGCACTGCTGGTCATCTGGATGCTGGTTTGCTGAGCATTATTACCTTTTTGGGAATCTTAACCTTTTGTTTTGTGTTTGTAAGAAGTTCCTCCTGCTTCTCTTCACCAGACTTTTTATACAGTGTGTATATATACATATATATGTATATATATACAGTATACAGTTTTTATTCATAATTTTACACTATTAGAGCATCATTAATCCAAAAACCTAAATCCAAAATGCTTTGTTTTGTTGATACTCTGAAAGTTTTTGGTGTTGAACTACCAGGTTTCAGATGATCAGATTAAGGATGCTTAACTGGTAAAGTCTATGTATATATTCTAAAATCCACAAAACTCTTGACATCTGGAACACTTTTGGTCTCAAGTATTTCAGATAAGAGATACTCAACCTGTGTTGTAGAAATTTACAAACATTTACAAAAACATATAATAACATCACTTAACTTAAAAAATTACCAACATTTTACCATCTTGATTTACCAATCTTCCTGGTGTGTTTTTCCTAGGCTATTGGAGTACATAGGCTTTCTTAATTCCCATCTCTTGAGGTGTGATTCAAGAATTTGCCTTTTTTTTCTTTTTGTGGGGCTGGGAATGGAACTCATGGCTTTATTCATGCTAAGGAATTTGCCTTTTTAACAAGCACCTCAGTGAAGCTATATTATAAGTACTGTCAAGGTGTCAGAGTGGTATGTGCCTTTATCCAGTACTTTTGCTTTTGTGAATATTCTAGTTTCTTTAAAACATCCCAAGAACATGTATAAATGTGTAACAACAGATCCTACTATTACATAAAATTATAATGCATCAATAAAAAATATGGAGGAAAAAATCCCAAGAAATTGTGTATTCTGGAGAAGCATCATGGAATTTGGAGGAAAGTGCTGCACTGAGCCATAAGTCCAGAGTTCCAGCTCTGGTCCAGTTGCTGGCTGGCTTTGAGACCTTGGGAAGCTATCCAAATCTTTCTAAGCGTTGCTTTTCCCACCAGAAAATGGGGATAGTAATGCGTGCCTGCCTCAGAACTCTCATGAGGATCAAATGTGGAAGTACTTTGTAATGTGTCAAATGATTCAGATATCCTGAATTATTGGCAGTGAGTTTATCTTTCTTATAAGCTTTGGGCGATATACTTTAACTATCTCAGAAAGTCATTTATCTGACTTTCTTTAAATAACCTCTCAGTAAACTAATATTTGCATGCCTGTAATCCCAGCACTTTGGGAGGCTGAGACAGGAGAATCACGAGTTCAAAGCCAGCCTCAGCAATGGTGAGGTGCTAAGCAACTCAGTGAGACCCTGTCTCTACATAAAACATAAAATAGGGGATTTGGCTCAGTGGTTGAGTACACCTGAGTTCAATCCTCAGCACCAAAATAAATAAATAAATAAATAAATAAATAAATAAATAAATAAATAACAAAATAGGGCTGGGGATGTGGCTCAGTGGTTGAGTACTCCTGAGTTCAATCCCCAGTACCAAAACAAACAAACAAACAAACAAACAAAACAAAAACCTTTATTTACTTACGGTTTTTCTTATTTCTAGGAGTGAAGGATATATTCCAAGTAATTATGTAACAGGAAAGAAATCAAACAACTTAGATCAATATGAGTGAGTAGATGTTTATTTTATAAATGGGAAAAACCAGAAAAATGTTTTCATTTTCTTCATTATGTAAGGTGTTTTGAAAATTGATGGGCTTCTTTCATAACCTTTAGAACATGGTGCCAATCTATTCTTAATGCAGTTGTCTGGTGTGGTAAAACACTGAGAATTAGTATCTATAATGCATTTTTCCTGAAGGTTCTGTGTGTGAATGGAGTTACACCAATAGATACAATTGAATTGATTTTTAACAAATTATAGATTAGCTGATTTTGATATACAAATGATTTATTCATTCAAGATATGGGAATAACATTTCTCAGAGTGGGCTTTAAAAAATGTTTCCTTTTTCTAATTAAAAGTTAGATTATGATTCTTGTTTAAAATGATTTGTTTAAATACAATATCTGTTTAAATATTCTATGTTTAAATATGATTATTGTGTAAATATGACTATTATTTTAAAAACCTTGCAAATAATAGGTCCTGAATCAAGACAGATGTTTGCTATAGCCATTGGTTTCAAACAGGAGCCAAGAGTGATAGCTTCCTTTGGCCTTTTGGCTATTCAGTATCTTAGTGGAAATGGTCATTCATTTGGGAGAAATATGATAAGAAAAAAATTTTTTAAAGAAAAGGAAAAAACAACCCTTGAGAATCAGAGAAACATTAAGAAAAAAATATCTCATAAACCAATCACAGTTTTCCTCTGTCAACATTAGTATATTTCTTTTCAATCTTTTTACTGTTTTTAAAAAGGCAGAATCATGCTGTATATATTGTTTTATATTTTTTTCCCCCTCCGAAGAGTATGACTGAATACTCTTTGAAAACATATTCATAGCTGCATTATATTTCACTCAGTCATAAATTCGTTAGCTGTTTACTGAGTTCTTAGCATGTCTCGGGTGCTCTGCAAGGCCTTGGGACACAGCCAGCCTGTCACGCCTGGATGTACCGCAGGTGGTGTAGTCACTTGTGGAGCATTAGGTGGTCTCAGGCATCTTCGCTATGTAAAAATAACTGGGATAATCTCTTCTTGCCTACTGTCTTAAATGAGATCTCCAAAATTGACATCTCTAATATTGAGAGGCTGTGTGTATGAACTTGTTAAGACTTCTGCTGTGTGCTGTCAGAGAAGTTTCGACCTGCTAGCAGTGTGTGGCCAGGCTTTGATGCAGAGCACACCACACACTCTTGTGGTCACTTTGAGATAGTGTATTCATGCGTCATCCATTTCTTTAAAAACTGCAAAAACAACAGCAGGCTGTTGCCTCTATTCATGTCATTTATGATAACATGAGTATACCTTAAAATCAAGATGAGGACAAATAGTTTCAAAGAGTCACAGTGCTCAGTGGTGTGATCCCTTAAGGAAATTTAGAAGTAGGTGGGAAATATAAACGACACACAATTTTGTGATATATAATGGCATTTTGGCTAAAATGGACTGTGTATTGGATAGTGGTCCCATAAAATTATGATAAAGCCAAAGTTTTTTTACTATTATTTTACTGTACCTTTTCTATGTTTAGATGTGTTTAGATGCACAAATACCTACCATTATGTTATAAATGTCTATGGTTTTTTTTTTTTTTTTTTTTTTTGGTACAGGGGATTGAACCCAGGAGCACTTAATCACTGAGCCATAGCCCCAGCCCTTTTTTCTATTTTATTTAGAGGCAGGGTTGCTTAGAGCCTTGCTAAATTGCTGAGGTTGGCTTTGAACTCGTGATCCTCCTACCTCAGCCTCCTGAGCTACCAGGCACAGTGGCACATGCTTGTCTATGGAATTTTGTACAGTAGCATGCTATACAGGTTTGTAGACTGGAAGTAATAGTCTGTAGCGTGTAGCCAGGTGTGTGTTAGGCTACACAATCTAGGTTTATGTACGTACACACAACTATGAAATTGCCTAAGAATACATTTCTCCAAGGGTATCTTTGTCATTAAGTGATGCATGACTATATAAATAAAATTGTATTTCTGCCCTTAAATAAGTTTTAGGAAAATCAATAAAATCCTTATAAATAGGTCAGGTGCTAAAAGGGGAAAACTTTGACCTGTTCTGAACTGATAGGACTAAGAACCCACTGACCATTTAGGGAGGAGAAAATCTGGAAACCAGATAATTCGTCTAATTATGAGAACTTCTGTGACTCATGGGATTTCAAGTAAGGATTTTCAATACTGAAGTTTATGATTCATAGCTATGAATTGTTTGGTTATATCTTCATTTGGAAACAATCTCTTTGGAGGGATCTTCCTCCTCATGTGACTCTGAACTTGCTGTGTATGGTGTCTGGTGTGGGTGTCCCCTCAGAGTTCTGTGCTGGGGACCGGGCTTCCACTTGGCACTGTGCCTCATCCAGCCAGATGACAAAGGGGAAAGCTGTTCTCAGGATGGCAGGCCGAGTTCCCCCTTCTGCTCTCTCCCTACTCCAAGTTCAGTTTTGTGTCATTGTTTTTGCCACAGCTGTCCTATAACTCATCTTTCAGGTCCCCATGGTTAACAGTAATTCTTTTGCTTGCTGTTGAATCTGGCATTCTGCTGTTTGCTTGGGCTGATGCAGAATCCCAGGCCACAGACTGTCCCTAGGTTGGACTCAGTACCACCAGGACCACCAGGCCCATGTTTCCTGGGGCTGCTAGTGACCTAGTCATGACCTTCATGCCCAGTGAACAGTTTGGGGAGGAAGGGATTAAATGATGGGAGGTTCATTGGGACAGGTCTGAGGGTGTTCTCAAAGGAAAGATTTTAAAGGACCAAGGTGGCTGAAATAAAATAGCCTGAACAGGAAAACATGTAGGGTAAAGGCTTTGAGTGGGTGGCATAGGAGTCAGAGACAAAGTTACAGACTGGATGAAGATTTATAGCTGGTTGGTTGACAGTTATACATTTCCCCCTTCCTTTCTACTGTTTTGTTCTTTCATGATCTCCTCTCACCCATTCTCCCCAAGAAGCTTGGCCAGGGTGTGACCTTCCAGAAAGGACTGAATGTCTTCAAACCTCCTCTTTCCCTGTATTCAGACACTGCTACAAAGTCCTATTTGTCTGGAATGTGGTGAGGTGAGCAGCCAATCTGAAAAATTCACATCAGAGTTTTGATATCCAAGGATAAGTTGACACATTACCTACACATTCAGGGCATTATTTCCAGGTGTAGAGTCCCTTTAGCAAAAGGTGTTGATCTCAAATGACACATCTCTGTGGCAGGCTTGTGAGAGAGCTATGTGGGATGGCACCTCTGTCTTCTCATGTCACATGGGCTTCACATTCTACCGGTGTATGTGTCCCTTTCTGACAAAGTGGACTCAGCAGAGCCCCTGTGGTCTTTTTCTCCTTGCTTGGGGATAGGTATTATAGGAGAGGAGAGACAAGCCAGGGAGAGCTATTAGGACATGCCTATCACTAGTTAATTCACCTCTTTATTTGTTCATCAGTCCTTCCTCTCCTTCCTTCAATGTACCCTGCAAGATCGGAGTTTATATTCTGTGTTAGCCAGCTTCATGTTACTCTGAGAAAATGTCTGAGAAAATTATCTTATAAAGAGAAAAGATTTATTTTGGCTCATGGGTTCTGGAGGTTCCAGTCCATGATTGACTAGACCCATTGTCTTGGGCCTGTGGTGAAGCAGCACATCATGGTGGGAACACATGCCAGAGCAAAACTGCTTATGCAGTGACCAGAAAGCAAGGGAAGGATGAGGAAGGGGTTAGGGTCTTGCAATTCTCTTCAGGGACATGCCTCCTCATGGCTTAAGGACCTCTTATAAAGCCCCAACTACAACTACTACTACTCCCCAACTACTAAAGTTCCACAACCTCCCCATAGTGCCCTCCTGGGGACCAAGCTTTTACACATGGGCCTTGGGAGGAGGGGTGCAATTCATATCCAAAGGATAGCACATACCAAGGATGAAAGCATTCTTTTCAGAGAACCCACAAATGCATAAAAATGACTCCTTGGAACAGGATTTCAAAGAGCCTTCTCTCTGTGCAGTGGATCCCTTTTCTTTAATTTCTTCCCAGGTGCTGGAATATAGTAGATGAGGAAGGCACTCCCCTCTTTCTCTGAGTATTTTATATCTAGTCTCCTCTTGAGAGCCACAGTTTAGCTTTCCTGATGGCCTGCATGTGAACCCCCATTGCTTTTTCTCACAGTGAAATGTGGGACTGGATCTTCTGTTACTGATAAATAGAATTTTTCCAATCCCTCATGCCCTGTTAGTTTTTATTGTGTATTAGAACTACTGTTATCTTTCTTTAGCTAATTTATATGACTGCTTTTGGCATCTGACAAATGTTTCTTGTATGAGTGGAAAAGCTTTAGGGATGGAATTCATTCCAGTCTCCTAGTTTATGTATTTCTTATTTGCATCAAGAAATGGATTTATCAAAATAGCCATTTTGTTGAACTTGGGCTCATTTTTAAAGTGAGAGCCACAGTAATGAGATGTTGACAATTCTGAGGCCTTGTACACCACCTCAAATTCTAAATAAAATATTCAATATCATTTAACTAGTATTGAGATTGTAATTTGCATTTGGTTACTACATAAAAGAATCAGACAGAAAAAGGTCCTGTCTTGTGTTTTGTTCTTTCTATTTTCACCTTCCTCAGTCAGGGAAAGTCTTTGTATTCACTTGTATTTGATGGGCCAAAGTCAGGTGCTGGGTCTTTTGTGGAAAGCTGATCCAGGGGTGGAAATTTTAAATGTCCAGAGGGTCAGGCTGGCTTCATAACATTCAGAGTTTCAGGGTATTTGACTATGGTGGAGGATTCCTTTACAACTAAAAATCGTTTAATAGGACAAATTTAAAACTGAAGGTCAAAAAGATGATCTCAGTTCATGTTCTCTTGAATGTTTGCTAATCGTTGCATGGAGGGATTGTGCTGGGGGAAGTAGGAGGAAGAGTACCTCTAGAAATGAGATGGGAGATGGCAGTATGAAGAGAAAGGTTTCCCAGAGGTTAAGAAGGGGTACAGATCTGCAGGACCTTGTGGTGTGGTGGCTGGACCTGGTGGGAGGAAAGCAGTGGCTGCTTGGCCAGAGCATGGATTTCTGTAGTAGAGCCTCAGGCAACCACCAGAGCTTGAGGGTTCTGGAAGTCAGCAAGAAAAGTGTGGAAAAGCAAATCAGTGTGGAAAACTCAGAAGGCCTGCTCTTAGGTTTTGCTTCTTTTCTCTTGACACTTGAGACCTTTATGAAATTTGACAGACAGCCACCATAATGACTTGAGATGAAATCTGCCATGTTGGTGTGGTGGGAGCTTGGAACAAGATTTAATTTGAATTCAAGACAAAAATGTAAATTGACATTGTCTGCAGGTTTTTGAGTCAATGGAATAAAAGTCATTCTCATTATGATTGGAACAGCAAAAAATTGGAGGTGATTTTTTATGGTGAATAATGAATACCTTAAATAAATTATGGCACATCCATATCATGATACATAGAACTATATTGCTATGAGCTATCATGTGATAAATTCATGTTATAGTGTATCAAGTAGAGTTTGATCCCACTTTAATAAAACAATAAGAATGCAGACATGCATATGTGTTTTCATAAAAATATTGGTAAAAGTATCTGGAAGTGCATACATCAATATGTTACTGGTTGTCTATTGAGATTATGAGTGACATCTTGCTTTGTTTTTACTTATTGTATTTATAATTGGTGAGCTGTATTAACTAATTAATCCTACTAAGAATGAAAACATAATTTTTAAAAATATGAGGCCTTAACTGTATCTTTTTATGTTCAGATGGTATTGCAGAAATATGAATAGAAGCAAGGCAGAGCAACTCCTCAGAACTGAAGTAAGTATTTGTGCCTATTTTATGGGTGTGATCTCAGTACAGCTTAATTTTAATGAATCCCTAATGAGTGGCCCCACATATTTGTTTCTAAAGCCTCAAATGTCTATGATATAAATGTTTTTTTTTCCCACATTATTTTAAAGAGATTATCGGTGTGTTAGTTTACTGGACTTCAATAACAAAGGGCCACGGGTTGAGGGGCTTTACCAACAGAACTGTGTCTCACGGTTATGGAGACTGGAAGTCCAAAGTAAGCTCTCAGGAGGGCTGGTTCATTTTAAGGGCTGTGAGATGAGGATTTCTTCTAAGCCTCTGTCCTTGGCTTGGATATGGCTGTTCTCTCTCTGTTTCCCAACTTTATCTTCCCTCTGTGCATGTCTGCCTCTATGCACAAATGTCCTCTTTATATAAGTACCACCAGTCACATTGAATTAAAGCTGACCATAATGACTTCATTTCAACTCAGTGACCTCTGTAAAGACCCTTGTCTCCAAATAAAGTCACATTCTGAGATACTGGAGTTTAGGAGCTTCTTTGGCAGGGAATGTAGGTTTACAATTAAACTCATAATAATAGGTAATAGCTGTACCTGAGCAACTTTTTCTTTGTTTCTTTCATATTGATTTTCATTTGCTACCTTACTTTTAGCATTTTAGTGTTTTCTTTCTTTTTTTGCTTGATGTTATTTATTTTAGAATAATTCACACTGATATTATGAATCTTTGTAAATGAAATTTTAATAGAATATTTAATTGCCTATAGAAACAAATGTGCTGAAATTCTCACACCCTAAAAAGAACTAAAAGAATAGTCTAGACAAAATGGCACAAAGATGAGGAAGGGGACCTGAGTGTAGCTGTGGCTTTTCTAGTCTGCTTTGTGCAAAAGATAAGAAGGTTGGATTAGAAAATGACCTCTGCAATTCCCTGCTTTTATGATCTAGTTATTCTGTTTAGTAATAGTTCCAGGTCTTTTAAGCATATTCTTTCTCATTTTCTCTCCTATTTTTTACCAGTTAAGGTTTTATTGAGCAGTTTTTTGTGTAGTATGTGCTACAGAAACAATGGCAAGTGGCTTTGCTTTCATTCAGGTTACACCTAACCATGGTTATCCCTGTAGGATTGATTGATTGTTTTGGTAACAAGGATTGAACCCAGGAGTGCTTAACCACTGAGCCACATCCTCGGCCCTTTTTAGATTTTATTTAGAGACAGTGTCTTGCTGAGTTGCTTAGGGCCTCACTAAGTTGCTGAGGCTGGCTTTGAATTTGCAATCCTCCTGCCTCAGCCTGTTGAACCACTGGGATTATAGGCAGGTGCCACTGTGCCCAGCTCCATTCTTTTAAAAACAAAACAAAACAAAAACTATCAGAAGTTTATCGAAATAACCACCCCACTGTGCCCAGCTTCTGTAGGATTGTTATGTGCCTCTCCAGAGGCTCCACAAGGAGAGGCAGCTCTAGGGATGTGGTAGCTAGGTGGTCTGGAATCCAAATCCTAGTTTACTACTTATGAGCTTTGTTACCTGAGGCAAGTTATCCACCTTTCCATGCCCCTTTCCTTACAGGTGAAGTTGGGTGGAGACAGCAGGAGTACCTACCTCATAGGACTGTTTTGATTAAGTGCATTTACACATTAGGTTATGTTAAAGCAGAATAGGTTTTCTTTTTTAAAAAAAATATTTTTTTAGTTGTAGATGGACACATTTATTTTATTTATTTTTATGTGACTGAGGATCGAACCTGGTGCCTCACACATGCAAGGCAAGCACTCTACCACTGAGCCACAATCCCAGCCCGCAGAATAGGTTTTCAATAAATAAATCGTAGCTATTGTATTTTTCCTGATCAATTAACTATTATAATTATTGTCCCTGATTGTTCTTATCAGATATATTTGTGTGGTGACTCTTAGCTTAAGAAACTCCATTTTGTCTGGGCTGTCAGCCACCTTAACTTCAGCCCACATACTGGGAGGTCCCTAACATCAACATACTTTATCTTTGCAAAGAGTCGTGGTCATCTTGACCTAAGTTTCAGTCAGGGAAATGACTTCGGATGAAACATAGGATGGGCTTAGCTAACTATAATCTCTGCTTCTGTACTGTTGGCTTGCTTGCATTGGCTAAAAGAGAAAACACCATAATGCCTGACTCACAGTTTTCTTTTGCTATATAATCTGTAACTTAAACCAAGTCATGGGCTGCAACTTTGAATTGGCTCTAATTGGCTTTGCAGTCCCGCCAGCTGAAAAATAAACCTTTAACAAATAAATCTATGAGTTTGATGATTCTCGCTGATCAGATATAACATTTAGGGGCTCGTCCAATGATCAGATATAACATTTATGGAACCTGATTTAATTCCATTGTCTTTCTAAGAATAAAATTTAAGAGGTTAGAGAGTGTAGCTCAGTAAGCATACTCAAGGACCTGGATTTGATCCTAGCTGAAAGAAAGTGGAAGGGAGGGATAAAGGGAAGAAAGGAAGAAAGAAAGAAAATTCTTTTTCTTGACCTAAGTTTCTTTTTACTTTTCAACTATTAAGCACACTTTTTGTCTTAGAGCAATGTAAATGCTAGAGATTGAACATAGTGTTATTGGTAGAGAGTACTTGAGGTTATAGCTTCTGTTTCTTGCTCTTGGAACCTGCTGAAGGTTTGTCCTTTATTCATTCAGAATTGTTACTGACTTTTTTATTTTTTTCCACTTAAGTTACTTGTGTTTCCATTTCTCCTTTTGTAGAGTGATATTTAACATTAAATTTCAGGGGAATTAAGAATATTTAAGTACATTCTTGTAAAGAGCACTGAGTTATTTACAGGAAAAATGCTATGAGGATGGAACATGATATTGAGTCAGGATTCAAAGCTTACAGCAAATGTGAAAAATGTATGAAATTAAACCTAATGATTAAGCAATTAACCATCCTTCCTCCCTCCCTCCCTCCCTCCCTTCCTTCCTTCCTTCCTTCCTTCCTTCCTTCCTTCCTTCCTTCCTTCCTTCCTACCAGAGACTGAACCCAAGGACGCTTAAGTACTGAGCAACATCCTCAGTTTTATTTTTTATTTTGAGACAGGTCTCACTAAGTTACTTAGGGCCTCACTAAGTTGCCGAGGTTGGCTTTGAACTTGTGATCTGTGATCCTCCTGCCTCAGCCTCCCCAGCCCCTGGGATTACAAGCGTGTGTGACAAGCAATACATTTTTCAATGACTGTTTCTCACTTGTCCAGCAGTTACAGGCACTGCAAAACCTTGTCTGTTAATTTTGTAAGTGCCCCAAGAGATTATCTGGTTGAAATGTCTGCATTAGTGCGTGTGAGAATTTGTAGTCATGGGGAATTGTGAGCATGCTTTTCTTTAACCAGTCTCATAGGTCAGTAGTGTGAAGTAGAAAGCCACGTGGATGGGAGAAATCAAGGACCCCTTCTGGTAAATTGCGCTTCTCCAGAGCACATTTTCTCAGTAAAGGATAATATTCATAAAATTGTAACATCAGATTCTTGTGTCTTTTCCTTGGCATTGATATTAGTTGTTGGAGTTAAAAAAAAGCAATTTCTTTATTTACATTTTAGGATAAAGAAGGTGGTTTTATGGTAAGGGACTCTAGTCAACCAGGCCTGTACACCGTCTCCCTTTATACAAAGTTTGGAGGGTAAGTAATCCTGCACCATTTTATTTATTTGTTTATTTTTAATGTAGAGTTTTATATGAATTTTCTATATTGTTTGTATGTATTCCTAACTTCCAAAAAAAGATGCTGCATTTCAATATTTAAAAAAAAAAACTTGAACTTTACTTATAAAGTGTACTTTTTTTGCATTTATATTGTCAGGAATTTATCCCATAGTTTTCCATAAGTATATTTGTTTAGCATGGCTACAGAAACCCTAGTAACATTCAAAAAATGATTATTGTACACGGAGCTAAGCCCTAACGATGCCTCTGTGAGCAAAGTAGGCATGGACTCAGCCTCCAATAGCTCAGTGTGGGCTGCAGACAGGCAGACAGGCTGGGTGGAGCCGGGAAACACTGTCAGGAGGTGATGTTGGGGGAGGGTTGGGTGTTGGGTTGTAGAGCCAAGACACATCTGAGTTCCTCATGAATGTTGTCCTCAATTCAAGCTGAGACCTCATAGGTAAGGCAGGAAAAAACTGGAGGGAAGGGAAAGATTGTTTCTGACCCAGGGAACTGCCCAAAGGAGAGTTTCAAAGAACTGAGAAAGTGTTATGTAGCTGGATTGTAGGGACGGACCCAAGGAGGGAGGAAGAGAAACCTGAGAGGGAGAAGCAGAAGCCAGGTCATGTCACTTTCAAGCACAGCAGGCTTTATTCTGTCTTGAAAGCATTTTTTATCAAGAGATGACTAGAGAAGATCTGTGTTCTAGAAAGACATATAAAGTGGAGTGTGTACATTTGTAAGCCTAATTTATTCATTAGGAGTGCAAGTGCTCTGAATCCCAGTGACTCAGGAGGCTGAGGCAGGAGAATCGCAACTTTGAGGCTAGGCTTAGCAACTTAGTGAGACCCTGTTTTAGAATAAAAAATAAAATAAAGGGCTAGGGACGTAATTCATTGGTGAAATGCCCTTGTGTTCATCCCCAGTACCAAAAATAAAACAAAACAAACAAACAAACAAAAAATGGGAAGTGCAAGTGCTCTGGAAATTTGCAAGTTTATGCCAACAGCCAGGACAAAGAGTGGTAGCAGCTGAAGGCTTTTTTGGAGACTTTCAACTGTTGTTAAATAGAGCCGGGGAATGTTATCTTTCTCAATCTCATGAAAGGGACCAACTATGTTATCAGTGACCACTTGCAAAACTTCCACCCCTTAATGTGAAAGGAAAAACTAAAGAACATGGAGAAAGAAAGAAAGCTCATGTCCGGACTAGAAGGGGTCATGGAGAGGAAGCCTGCGGTTCGCCTATAGGAAATATCTAAGAGTGAAGAAGTTACGTTATCCCGGCTTGGTTGTAACACATTTCAATTTTTGTTATAGAGAAGGTTCATCCGGTTTCAGGCATTATCACATAAAGGAAACAACAACGTCTCCAAAGAAATATTACCTAGCAGAGAAGCATGCCTTTAGTTCCATTCCTGAGATTATTGAGTATCACAAGCACAACGCCGCAGGTAAGTGACCTGTTAACACTTACTTCAAACACTAGATCTTGGTGCAGATTGTATTGCAGTGAATTCTTCTGTGAGCAGTTTTATTTTGTAGTTAGTTGTAGATGTGATGGGTGTAAAATCCGTGCATGATAAAGAAGTGATATATCCAAGAAAAATCAGAAGTAATATCAAGGCTCATAAAAAGTTCCATCTTGACATTAGAACACGAGTTATTTTGATGGTCTATGGTATTCACATTTCTGTGCTTTGTATCCTTCGTACTAAACTAAAATTCAAGATATGTCTGTTTTAAGCCAAGTATGGTCACATGTACTTTTCGTTCCAGCTACTTGGGAGGCAGAGGCAGGAGGATCCCTTGAGTCCAGGGTTCATGGCCAGCCTGGGCAACATGGTGAGACCCTGTCTCACAAAGATTGTAATCACTGGAGGAGCTGCCAGATTTCATCCTATGCTGTAGGCTTCCGAGGAGTAGATTATAGATGCTCCTTTCCTTACTTAGGTTTGATAAATCCATTGTAAATTGAGAATATCCCAAGTTGAAAGTGCATTTAATCCACCTCACCTATCAAACACAGAGCTTAGGAACAGTGCACTGTGGAGTGTCACTGCAGCTGCCCAGCAGCACGAGAGAGTATCTTCTAGTATAATGCTAGTCCAGGAGAAGATCAAAATCCAAAATTCACTAGACATTCAGAAATTGAAGAATGCTTTCTACTGAATGGATATCATTTTTGAACTATCATAAAGTGGAAAAATTCTAAGTTGAATCATCATAAGTTGCAGATTGTCACGTCCTATGAATTCTCTATCTTCCTGAATCTCTGCTAAACTTAGCATCAGAGTGGGAACAAAACAAACAAAAAAATACAAAAAATACAAATGAAAACCACATTTATGCCATTGAGGTTCTATGGGATTGATATAGCATGATTTCTACTCCTGAACTTTAAAGATGTAACTGAACAGACAACAGACAGGTACCTAACCCAATTCATGGAAAATGAACTTTTGTAATTTTATCAAAGGCCCTTTGCAAAGCTGTTGTTTTTGTGTGAGTCTGTTTACTTTTTTCAGAAAATGATACGAACAGTTTCTATACCACAAAAGTCATCCATTTAAAGTATACAATTCAGTGGTGTTTAGTATATTGCAGAGCTGTGCTGTTACCATCATCTAATTTTAAGAACATTGTCATCATCCCTCAAAGAAATTACCCATTACTCTTCCTTCACCAGCCCAGCTCCAGGCAACCACTAGCCTACTTTCTGTCTCTGTAGATTTGCCTGTTCTGAACATTTCACATAAATGGAATACAATGTGCATTCTGTTGTGACTAGTTTCTTAGATACATTATAATGTTTTTGAGGCATTCTTTTTTTTTTTGGTACCAGAGATTGAACCCAGGGGTGCTTTTAACCATTAAGCCACATTTCCAACCCTTTTTAATTTTTACTTTGACACAGGGACTTGATAAGTTGCTAAGGGCCTTTACCTAAGTTGCTGAGGCTGACTTTGAACCTTCGATCCTCCTGCCTCAGCCTCCTGAGCTGCTGAGATTACAGGCATGTGCCACTGTGCCTGGCTCCATTCTTTTAAAAAAATGAGATAAAACAAAAACTCTCATGAGTTTATTGAAATAATTCAATAATATAAAAATGCACAGGGCTAGATGTATAGGAATTGCACAACCTCCACCAATTATTGAGTCACCATGCAGAGCCTAGCCCAATATTTGTTTAATGTATAGGTTCTCAGGCCAACATACAAGCTTACCTTTATCTCTTCAATAAAAGTTCCAACTTCAGTGTAATGATGGTAAGTGGTGAGACAGAGGATCCAACCTTCTAATTCCAAATCTGGGGAGTTACCTTAACACCCACTGTTGTGATAGAAAGTCATCTTTCATTGCTTATGGAAACCAACACACAGCCTAGGTATTCACAGACTGAAGTCATGAGGATAGGAGAAAAATTGCTGAGGGTATCACTAGGGATTCTGGCCAACATAAATCCCTGATAATATTTTCTGCCTTGATGGACTTGCTACACACGTCCTTGGAAATTGGCTTGTGTGTTCTGCTTAGGTCTGACATGTAACAGGATAGAGGTCCTGGGGAATATGGGATTTCTAAATTCAGGCAGCCTGCTTGGTAAGGTATCAATTTGTTTTTATTGATGAAAAATAATCCACTGTATGGATTTTATTTATTTTGTTTATTGTTCATCTGTTGATGGACATTTGCATTGTTTCTACATTTTTCACGATATGAATAGCTGTATACAAGTATTTGCACAAAAATATGTTTTTATTTGTCTTGGGTGTTTACCTGGAATGGCTTTGCTGGGTCATGTAGTAATTCTGTGTTTAACATTTGAGGAGCTCATTCATATTGATTTATTCCCAAATAATTTTTTTGTTTGTTCTGTTTCTTTCTTTTTTGGTGCTCAAATTCCTCTATTTTTTTCCTTTTGTGTTCTTGTATAAGTTTTATTTTTTATCACTGTCTCAATCCATTGAACAAACATGTATTTAGTGCCTATTGCATGCTAGAAACCAAGCCAAGTTTTGGAGAGAGTGCTGTGGATCAAATAGTCATTGATTCTGTTTCTCCCAGATCTTACCTGCTGAGGGGAGACAGATATGCATAACAATTTTAAATTACTGTGAGATGTGCTATAATAGAACACATACAGAGTGCTTTTGGTATTGATGGAATGGCGCCTCCCATTTATTATTTAGTGCTAAAAGAAACTTAGGTTGAAAGATTTAACTTACCTTCCTGAATTCTAATAGTTGATATTCTCAATGGTTAATATTTTACAGCCTTTTTTTTTTTTTTTTTTTGGTACCAGGGATTGAACTCAGGGGCACTTGACCACTGAGCCACATCCTCAGCCCTATTTTGTGTTTTAGTTAGAGATAGAGTCTCACTGAATTGCTTAGTGCCTCGCTGTTGCTGAGGCTGGCTTTGAACTAGCGATTCTCCTGTCTCAGCCTCCCAAAGTGCTGGGATTACAGGTGTGCGCCACTGGCTTACAGCCTATTTTTATGCTAAGATTGCTAGCATTGGGTTATATCAGGGGATCACTTTAAGTGTTAGCAGCTCAGTGTAATTCTCTTTCCTAGTTCAGCTTTTGTATTGGAAAGGAACATGGAATAATAACAGAAACCTTCTGATATCCTTTAAAATGTTTGCAAGGAAGCTAGCATGGTGCCTGATAAACACTAATTTTTAAAAGAAGATGTTTGTGGAATGAATGAAAGCTTGTGGCGTAGAGCTGTGTGTGTACGTAGAAGGAGAACAGTGCGTTTATAAATGAATTGTCTATTTCTAGATTAGCATTTGGCCATGCAGAATGGTTAAGAGCGATTTCACCTGTGATACTTTCTTTGATTTCTAGGACTTGTCACAAGGCTGCGGTACCCAGTTAGTACAAAGGGGAAGAATGCACCAACCACTGCAGGGTTCAGCTATGGTAACTCTCATTTTGTAGTTGCATCAGCTAATTTTCCATGAAAAGAATCCACCATCACAAGACAAATTTAGATGTATAGAATTCTGTGTAGTGGAATGGTTCTTATAAATTTGTATTCTGAGTTTTTAGATTATTCTATTTTATAACTATAGTGACCCTAGGTTTCCTATTTTCATGATTGTAATTCAGTAGAAAACTTTCTGTTGGTGAAAAATAAACATTATCATGTTATATCTAAAATAAACCATAGCCCTTCTGTTTCTCCCTGCTGTTGGTTACCCTCAAGGACGTAAGGTTAGAGGTAATGGAGAAGTCTTCCCATGCAATTGTTTTTGTTGCTTTTGGCAAAAGCCTTTCAAAGAGCAGATTTAATTTTTTTTCTAACTTGATGGAATTAAAAAAGAAAAAAAAATCCAGGGGGAAGAATGGTAAATGAACTATTTGTCTTCAAAGAAGTATCTTAACCTTCAGCTATGTTATTTTCCTATTATGCAGCATCTTGATTCTTGAGTTTACTTTGCCTGTATAGTGATGGCAGAGCAGGAGCGTTCTCCCCAGAGGGTGGAGAGCCACTTTGTGTTGTCTAGACACAGATTTCAATTATCCTAGGACTTTGAGGTGGATCTTGGTTACAGTGTCTTTTCTCCACTGATTCATGCTGTGTTCTCTTGATTAAATGCTGTCACTTTTCCCTTCTGTCTTACAGAGAAGTGGGAGATTAACCCTTCAGAGCTGACCTTTATGAGGGAACTGGGGAGTGGACTATTTGGAGTGGTGAGGCTTGGCAAGTGGCGAGCCCAGTACAAAGTAGCCATCAAAGCTATTAGGGAAGGTGCCATGTGTGAGGAGGACTTTATAGAAGAAGCTAAAGTCATGATGTAAGTTACTCTCTTCTGCCAGGCTCCCTGTTTGTATTAGAAGGTGGCTCTTCCTCAGTAATACACCTGCTGATTTCTTTTCCTATAGTAACTCTGTGTGTGTATGTCTTCACTCCCAGGAAACTGACACACCCCAAGTTGGTACAGCTTTATGGTGTATGCACCCAGCAGAAACCAATTTACATTGTTACTGAGTTCATGGAACGGGGCTGCCTTCTGAATTTCCTCAGACAGAGACAAGGCCATTTCAGTAGAGACATACTGCTGAGCATGTGTCAGGATGTGTGTGAAGGGATGGAGTACCTGGAGAGGAACAGCTTCATCCACAGAGACCTGGTAACCATGAGCTACTTGTATTCCTATTCACCGCTGCTTTGTAACAGTGGGTCAGCCAATGAGCAATGATGTATTAGTATCCAATTTTTGTTCTTAACAGTGTTTCAGGATTATTATTATTTTTTTTAAATATTTTTTTTAGTTGTAGATGGACATGATATCTTTATGTTATTTATTTTTATGCGGTGCTGAGGATGGAACCCGGTGCCTCACACATGCGAGGCAGGCGCTCTACCACTGAGCCACAACCCCAGCCCCAAGATTATTTTTGAACCTGATAGATTTCATTTGTGTAATTTTAAAGAAAATATCATTATTAAATCTAATAATTTATGGAGTTGGTACCTCCAGATTTCTGTGCATTAAATATTGGCTCTCTGGAAGAGTTCCATGAAATAGCAAATCATAGCAGATTTATCACCATCACTGTTTTGTAGATAAGAAAGTTGGCTTCAGGGAAGTGAAAACCTTGTCTAATGTGATAAATAGAAAAGTTAGGGTTGGCCTTGACCTTCTAGCTAAATCCTAAGCTGTTTTCCATCTCACACACTGCAAAAAGAAACTATCAGAGAAATCCCTTAGTTCACTTCCTTCATCTCATGTGTTAACCTCTGACAAGACACTCCTTAGCTTTTCCTTTCTTATTCTGCTTTCTTTTTCTTTTATTCTTCTTTTCCTTCCATTTTTCTTTTCTACCTGTTTTCACAAATGTGTCTGTTTTCAATATCAGTAACACTATCAGTCTACTTTGATTCTTTCACCAAAATAAAAATGATTTGCATGTAGGACTTTCCCCCATAATTTAGTTCTAGCTTTTTCATGATAAAGTGTAGACACATTTCTTATAGAGAAGCAGAAAGGCATTTTAAAATTTTAATAGTCACCTTAAAAGAGGTCTTGTTCTAAGTATTTTACAAAACAATCTCATTTAATCATCATAACAGTGCTAGGAAGTAGAACTGTTACTATTCCCATTCTGCAGATGGGGAAATGGAAGTGCAAATACATCAACAGTCAAGTAAACTGTGAAGGCAGGTTTGAACCTGGAATTTTGACCGGAGTCAGTCAAAACTGCTGTGCTACATTATTTCTAGATTTAAAGTATAAAAAAGAATAGAGGATTTGGAGTTGGAAGACTTGATTTCCTTG
This sequence comes from Geosciurus inauris, assembly GCA_004024805.1. NCBI lineage: Eukaryota > Metazoa > Chordata > Mammalia > Rodentia > Sciuridae > Geosciurus > Geosciurus inauris. The sequence goes on along the minus strand of PVHX01003649.1, from coordinate 16,437 downwards.
GTGTGTTTGGGATAGTTGCCTAATCTCTCTGAACCCCAGACCCTTTTTCCACCTCAGTAAATTTTCTCACAAGATTATTTTAAAGGTCATAGTGTATAACTGAGACAGAGGAATTATAAAGGTCACAGGACTATTTTAAAGGTCATAGTGTGTAACTGAGGCAAAGGGATTATAAGGTAGATGTGATATATAACATTAGTATTGGTTATTATGCTCAGTGATGACAGAATATTTTTTGGTCATATTGAAACAGCACGTTGCTCTTTTCTGTACTTACAACACTAATACAGGTGGAATATCTTCGGGAATGTGTCAGACTACACTTGTCTGCAGACCTTATCTTGGGGAAAGCAGTTTTTGGTATTTTTGTGCCAGAGTAATAGAGTACCTATTACTCTGGTAGGTTTGTGCCACTCTTAAAGGAACATCTTGAAGCTCCCATCTGCTGGCAAAGAACCCTGTTGACTTTGAAGGAGGGCATTGTGGGTATCCTTTTGGGAAAGTGGAGACAGTTTGAGGATGGGCATCTTGAGTCAGAAAGGACTATTAAAATGCCTTCAGCAAAAGAGAACCTTATGTAAGTGAAATTACCGCATGTAGAAAATAACAGTCTGAACATTCGGAAAACTACATCTTGACCTATTGGTTTTGGCATAAAAATATCATGTTTTCTTTTGGAGAAATGCTAAACAGTTTCTTCCAAACTGTTTTCTTGAACCTTGTACCTTCACGAATGGACAAGAAAATGTGCATTAAATAATCCACATTTGTAGTTGATCAATTGAGTATATCGTGTTTCAATGTACTGGAAATCTCATTAAAAAAAAAAAACAGCAAAAATCTGTGTTTACACACAGCTATTCTTTTGACTCTTTGGGGTCAATATGATTAATTATGGTCATTTATCACTTTGATGGTGGTATGTTATTGGGCTTACTTAGTGAGGACCTGGATTAAGGACCTCAAGAAATATTGTCATTATCAGTAAGAAAATCACACCGTTTAATAAGACTAGGAAGTGGGGAAAGAGAGTTGACCCATCTATCGATCCTTATTTAAGTATGACCACTGGTAAAGACAATGTCATCATACATTATTGCAAATATGGTTTTTTGACCTTTTTACTGATTGTTATACATTGGAGGCATTTCTATAGGGATAAAAATGATTTATAAGGACACATTTACACCCTCTGCAAATGTTGACTGGGGTATAGTAAATTTAATGTGACATAACTTTTATTTTTCTGCTTTTTTTTTTGGTGTTAATTTTTAACTAACATATCATCATAATGTTTTCCAGGCTGCCAGAAACTGTCTAGTAAATGAGGCAGGAGTTGTGAAAGTGTCTGATTTTGGAATGGCCAGGTATGTTTCATTATATGTGCTTTTAAGTGATGTTCACCTTATATTACAGAATTCATATGTGTAGGAGTAATTTGCACCAAAGAGGCAGAGAGTAATGTATTCAAGTAACTGTACACTGTGGTGTTAATAATTCTCTCCACTAGGTGGTACTATATCCTGTTAAATATACAGCTCTTCTCCCCTTGTGGATTAGATTTCTAGAGTTGTGTTCACAGAAATGTGTTTGGTGATCCAGCACTTAGTATCTCCACATCTGCAGCATTTATATTGTCTTAATATTTGTAATTATAAAAGAATGTAGAAAAGATTTTTTGAAAGTATATTGTTTATCTTTTCTTCTCTCCTTCCCTCTATTCTTTGATCTGTTCATAAAAATTAGGTGTCTGCTATGTATGTGCCAGACACAACTGTATGAACCAAAGCAGAGACTAAGCCACCTGAGTCCTTGCCCATGTACAGCTCATGTTGTGGACAAAGGAAAATGCAAGACCTGAGAATAAGTTTATGTGATAGAGCAGGGATCAGCAAATAACAGCCTATCAGTCTGACCTACACATTTGTGTGTGTCACCTGTGAACCAATAGCTTTTATATTTTTAAATGGCTAGAAAAAAATCAAAGCATATTGGACACCTGAAAATTATCTGAAATTCCAAAGTCAGTGTCCATAAAAATAGTGTTACTGAGGCAGAGCCTTCCTTTTTTGTTGATGTGCCGTCTGTGACTGGTCTCGCACTGCAGAGGCACAGCTGAGAGTTGTGACAGGGATTACGTGGCTGTGAAACCCAAAGAATTTTGGATACTCAAATAAATGGCCCTCTTCAGAAAAAGTCTGTGGACCTCTCAAGAGATAACTTGGGGTGGGGCAGGGGTGAGGGAAGCTGCTTTAGATCTGCTGGCTGGGAAGGCCTCTCTGACATGGGGATAGTGAGTGGAGACCAAAAGGCAGGAAGTAGCCAGTTAGATGAAAATCTGGCAACAGAATATTCAAGGTGAAAGGAACAAGTGCAAGAGCTTGAAGTCTGGGACGAATCTGGCCTACTTGGGGAACTGGAAGAGGACCAAGGAAGCCGCCCACAGGCAGTGCTAGGTACAGTTACAATGGCAGGCAAGGCCAGGTGCTGTGGGGCCAAGGTTAGAGACACAGGTTAGCTCCTAAGGAAAGAAAAGAACAAACTCTGGCCTAGGGAGGTCAGAGAGCCTTTACCATAATTACCTAGCGCTCTCTTTTTGCTTTGTATAAAGATTTTAACATCTGTCCTCCACTTTCACGTGCCTGACTTTCAGAAAATCTTTGCTTTTATATCAGCCTCTGGAAAAACAATCTTTATTCACTAAACTGACTCCCCTGACATGATTTGATCCAGCCCATGGTGGCACTGTTTCCAGCTACCATCTTTGTCTGGATAGTTGCACAAAGAAAGTTTGTTCTTTTATTTGAATATTTTCTCATGACAGCTTTTCAAAATTAACTTTATATGTACGTGTAACAAAAATATATTCTTCTTATAAATATGTACCAAACACATTATAACAAGGGTTGAGTTCGCACATCTACCACTTCTAGTCAAGGATTCTCCCCAGAGGCAGCCACTATTACCAGTGTCTGTGTCCTTCCAGAAGGGCATAACTATGTTCATATAGAAAAACAATGTGGTATTGTTTTGAGTGTGTGTGCATGTGGGGATGTCCTGGTATATAAAAATACATAGTAGGCACTGTGGTACACACCTGTAATCCCAGTGGCTCAGGAGGCTGAGGCAGGAGGATCGCAAGTTCAAAGCCAGCCTCAGCGACTTAGTGAGGCTCTACACAATTTAGCAAGACCTTGTCTCAAAACAAAGAAAAAAAGAAAGAAAGAAAGAAAAAGGACTGGGGTGTGACTCGGTGGTTAGGAGCCCCTGGGTTAAATTCCTGGTACTGAAAATAAATAAATAAATAAATAAATAAAATAAATATATATGCCACCATCAAATACTTAATTTTGCCTCTTTTTTTTTTTTTTTTGCATTTGTTTTTTTCATATGCTGTAGATTTAAATTGTGCTCTGTGGAATTGTGGGGGCTCAAAACGTGTCTCTAGATACTTTTCACCACTTCCTTTAGAGCAGCTCTACTTCAGATCTTTCACATGTGGGGCCTTTGAGTAAAATTTTGTTTAAAGAACAAAATGGCTTACAAAAATGTTTTCAAACTATTTTATTGCATTCCGCCTCTGTTGCCTAATAAAACAGAAAGATGAACAGAAAAACGAAAGTGCAGGTACTGATGTGATCTATCCCTCTCATCCCCTTAAATTACTCTGAGGAAGATGGAAATCACTAGGTGTGGTCACTGAGGTGAACCTTTAGCTTCAACCGGATGCTTATAGACTTCAATCAAACATATTTTTTATTCTAAGGGGGTAAAAACGAAAGCACACATACGAAACGAAGATCATACTTCAGAGGTGTAAACCCACGGTGTGTCTTACTCTAGGTATGTTCTGGATGATCAGTACACAAGTTCTTCTGGTGCTAAATTCCCCGTGAAGTGGTGTCCACCCGAGGTGTTTAATTACAGCCGCTTTAGCAGCAAATCAGATGTCTGGTCATTTGGTAAGATCCATGCTCCACATTCTTCTCCTCTGAGGAGGAAGTGGCTACATCAGGGAGTAACTCTTATCTTTTCCCAGGTGTTTTGATGTGGGAGATATTCACTGAGGGCAGAATGCCCTTCGAAAAGAACACCAATTATGAAGTGGTAACCATGGTTACTCGAGGCCACCGACTCTACCGGCCGAAGTTGGCATCCATATATGTGTACGAGGTGATGCTGAGATGTTGGCAGGAGGTATAGATATTTCTTTGTGTTCCCTATGGAATCTCTAAAACATTTCGGGGTTGGGCTTAGTAGCTGGATAATGTTAAGGCCTAGTGAGGCGATGCACGTTTTATAGTGATTTCAAACCCTAGCTAGATAGGACGCCAGCCCTCTCAACGTGGTTCTGAATAATCAAAGAATGTGAAGTGGCAATGCTAATAATACACTGCATACATTCAGACTGCTGCCTCACTCCCAAGTGGGAATCCTGTCACAGTTGCCTGAGCCAGAGACGAGGGAATAAGCCTGGAGAGATTGCTCGCTTCCTTTCAGTGGCTTACTTTTGGGGTTCAAGTATTACTCTTCTACCAAAGAAGGTTTCTTCTTTTAAACCTCAGCTTCCCCAGGTCTTAGTCTGGCTTAGTCTCTGGAAGTACCGAAATGTCATCTTACAGAAGAGATTACATGCCAAATGGCTTTTGAAAGGCAATGAGTAGTTCATGTGCCTTGTGTACTAGGCACTATACTGAGTGCTTTAGATTTAGTTCTCAAAATAACCCTTTGAGGTGGAGATATTTCTCACGTGACCACTTTATAGATGAGACGATTAAGGCTCAGGAGGCTGATGTTTGTTCAAAGCCAATTAGCTACAGAGGCTCACCTGACTCCAAAGGCCAGGCTTTTGATCACTGATTGTAACCTCCCAAGAGCCCTGATTGGGATGGGTAGAGAGACCTACTAGGCAGGAAGTGGTACTAAGGGGAAAGAGAACGGCATGAACAAAGGTAAGGAGGTGGTTATAAACATGCTGTGTACATGAGGGTGGAAATGAGTCTGATTTAGCAGAGAACTCATGTGAGGCTGTTCATGGGAAATGAAATTGGGTAACAAGGGGCCAGGGAAGGGGCAGGTTATAGAAGGCTCAGCAGATTAGCAGGCCTTGATTTTTCAGGCTCTGCAGAGCTCTAGTAGGGTCTTAAATAGGGACCTGAAAACAGAGCTTTGGAAAGGTTAGTCTGGCAGGAATGCATGCAGGGTCAACTAGGGTGGACATGCAGGGTCAACTAGGGTGGACATGCAGGGTCAACTAGGGTGGACATGCAGGGTCAACTAGGGTAGAGACAGACTGTTAGGAGATGTCTGTACTCTTCAGCCCCAAAGCCACAAATACTTTTTTGTGGTGAGATAGATTAAGGAGTTTGAGTTATGAGGCTTTTTCTTAGGAATGTATTCTGGAACCCACAGCTTCTCTTTACCTTTTAATTGTAGAAACCAGAGGCAAGGCCTTCATTTGAAGATTTGCTGCGCACCATAGATGAATTAGTTGAATGTGAAGAAACTTTTGGAAGATAAATGATGTTGTGACCAGTGGCTCCTGGATTCCAGTGCATGAAAAGGAAGTGGCATTACGCGGATAACTTATTTGGCACCTGGATGTGTAGACTGTTTTACTTATAAACAGTTAAGAAGCATTTGCTTCTCGACCAACCTCAGCTCTGTAACTGAGTCTGCCTGATTGTGGAGATGCTCCCTTAGAGCTGGTGATTTGAGGCACTCACTTCTTATTTCTCTAGAACTGGAGTGCTAGACACTATGCCCAGGTCCTGGGGTTTGCCCATTTTAGGTGTGTTCATGGGACCATGTTAGCTAGTTCCAGTAGAAAGCCAGGGTTTTGGGAAAGGGGAATGGTACTATAGCCCTGTTCCAGCAGCCCTTCAATTCCCTTTGACTTCTGCAGAAATATGAGCCTGGGGCATTGTGTAGAACTAGGTTCTAGATGAATCAGGAACCCACCTTGGATAAATACCCATTTTTTATTTTGAAAACATGTGTTTTCAAGAGTGTTCCTAGTATTACATTTAAAAATACTTGTATGCTGTATATATTGTAAATACATATAATATATAAAGTTATATATTTATAAGAAACATGAGTTGTCTTTTAATTGAAACTTTTAATTCTGTAATATATAAGCTCCCCTTTATAGGTCTAAAGACTGTACATTACACTTCTCAATTCCATTTTTCCTGGGGATCAAATATTCCTTACTGAAGAGAAGAAAGTGTGGGTCCTTTTATTTGTTAATGCTCTTCCTCAAGTAGACAAGTTGGAGATGCCTGTCTAGCATAGGTCCCAGCAGGATCTGTCTTGGGACTACAGGATCCTGCTTATGGTGGCCGTAGCTAATCTGTTGAATATTTGATCCAGGGAATCAGTCAGTTCCTAAATCTTAAGAATTTGCCCCAAGGCATTGTTGCTCTGATTGGGAGTGCTGGGCTCTGGAGCAGAAGGATCCCATAATATTGGTAACAAAGGATGTCCCTATCTCAAGCAGGGAACAGCTCAGGTTGTGGCAAAGAGTCCAGGGAGCTACTGAGGCAAATAGAGAGATGGTGTTCTGATCACCTCCCAGACGGACTTCAAGAAGCCTGGCTGGACTTGGGTTCTTGGATCAGTGAGATCGTCTATATGGCCTCACAAAGGACCTTGCTATCCAGGTTGTTTGGGTGGATTTCTCACCCTTACTATCTCTAAGACACCGACTGAGTTAGAGCTCTCCTTTTTCTTCATGAGTCCAGAGAAAAGAAACCGAGTGGGTCAGCAACAGCAGAGAGCATTTATTGCCCAACATCTTCTTGGTATTTATTGGGTAGAAAGCTGAGGAAGACCTGGGCTTTTCTTCAGGAGCTCCATCCTCTCTGATGGTCTCTCCTACCCTGTGACGTGTTTGGTGAACAGACAGCCCGGAGATGGCAGCTCTGAGCTGCATCATCACTCTGACCCTGGAGGACCATGGCTTTGGTCTGGGTTCTGTGTACCAGCAGTACACCTGCCAAAGCCTGTTCATTCCTTTGCTGGACCCCTTCTAATAGAAAAAAGTCAAAATATCCCAGTTCTTGTCAGAATCTGCCATATTCCTCGTCATCTTCCCCTCCCTTTCACAACAACATGCACACTTTTTCTTTTTGTGCTCCTAGGGATTAAACCCAGAGGCTCTAATTACTGAGTAACATCACCAGAACTTTTTATTTTTTTTAATTTTGAGACAGAGTCTGGCTGAGTTTCCTAGGCTGGCCTTGAAATTGTGATGCTCCTGCCTCAGCTTTCCAAGTTGCTGGGATTGCAAGTGTGTACCACCACACCTGGCAACATGCACATTTTTTACTGACTTGTAGCTCATTTGAGGAGTTGGCCATGTGTAAGCTAGACTAGCTTCACTGTCACACTTTTTCCTCCCCTGCCTCCAAGCTTTATACCTTGAGGAGGTGGGAAATGAGGTGGGAAAGAGGACTAGGAGAAGGTTTAGTTCCCATCTTACCCATCAAGAATGCTTTTAATGGAAAAACAAGATAGATGATAACTGGCAACACTTGTAACATTTTCTTCAAAAATCTTTAAGTATTTTTCACTAAAACTTTAAAAAAGCTTTATATTAAAGCATAGCTAAGGCAAAAGGAAAGTAAAATTAGAAATATTCACCCAGAATTCCAAAATATCTGGCTCGATGAAGCAGGAAATAGCCGGGGCAATGTGAATACACTGTGTCTTCATTAAACTTGATTCCTTAATTAGTTAAGTCTTGGTTGTATTTAACAGTGGGATGAAGTGAAAGTCCCCAATGCAGTTTGTATTATTGATGTTGTTTTCATGTTTTTTGGCCAGACCTCAGTCACATTTCAAGTGTATCTTTGGATTGTCTCCTACCCCCAAAATCCTGGAAGTGTCAATCCTAAGTCAGAGGACAGAACCTTCTAGGCTTGGTATTCCAGTTCTGTTTCTACCACTAAGTATGGCCTTGGGCAAATTCCTTATCCTCCCTGGATATTTCCTTATTTCATTCTCTGTCCAGAGAGAGCCATTGGACTTAATGATTTTAAGGTGTCTTTTACTACAATTTTGTGATTTCTTGAAAATGTTGTTTGCTAGACTCACCCACACATATGGGAATGAGGAAGTAATAGCAACCACCCTCATAGATCTGGATACAGATCTATGAACTTTCTTATGTAGGCCATTATATTGTCATTCACAGACTTTGAGGTTTTTAGAACAGGAAAATAGGTGGGGTTAACTTTGTTGCTGAGAATCGTCTTGGGTAAACTATGATTTCAGTTTAAAGATGTGTTTTTGTGAGTGGAGCGTGGCTGAAGAACTGAGGACAGCTGTATGTGCCCTGCAGAAGGACAGCCATGATTCTGTCCACCTGTAAGTAAGACGGGCTTTGCCATTTATTTTCAGGGCTTGCTCTGGACATGTTATTCTTGAATATCAGAGGAAGTTTTGTCTAAGGCATAGAATTTGTGAAAGTTTGCAGATAATTTCCCCAGATAGGTTGACAGTATTTCGTTTCTTTTTTAAATAACCACAGTGGTGATATAATTCTAGTAAGTTTTCGGCACTAAGAACACAAAACAGCAAAAATGGTGTCTTTACATCTATAATGTGAGTTAAAATGTAATCAGTGTGAAGTGTTTTTGATTCTAGAAGGATATTTAACGTAAAGAACTCAGGGCTGAAGGACAGGAGACACATTCTAGTTGTGATTCTGCTGCAACTTTGGTGGGTAAAGGACATAAAGGACAACTCCCTTTATGGTTATCCACCACCCAGATATCACAAAGAAACAAGAGATAAAAATGATGTGTGCTTCATGAACTTAATTCTGGAGTTACTTTGGAAGACTGTTCTGGATGCCTATTCTGCAATTAAGCTTCAGCAAAGCTCAATATCAGATTAGGACAGATCACAAAGCCAAGTTTTTGCATTTTTTATTTTTAGGTGGTATTTAGAAAAATTGTTTATAATTTGAAAATATCACTTTATCCCTATTTAGTTTAAGCTAAATTGGGACCCAACACTTATTGCTAGAATTTGTAAAAAAATAAACCATGCTATTCTAGCTATCTACCCAAATATAATTCACAGTCTTAATCCATTCTGATAAAAACAAGGCTGCCATAAAAAAGAATGAAATTGTGTCATTTACTGGTAAGTGGATGGAACTGAAGAACATCGTGCTAAGCGAAATAAGCTAGACTCAGAAAATCAAGGATTAAATGTTTTTTCTCATACACGGAAGCTAGAACAAAATAAGGGAAAGTGGGGGCAGGGGTCCCAAGGAAATAGAATGGAGATTAGTGGAGCAGAGGAAGGGGATAAATGAAGAGGGAGAAGGGACAGGAAAAGGGAGAAACTATTTACAAGTATGAATATACTACAGTGAATTTCATCTTTATGTATATCTATAAAGCACCAATTAAAAAAAAATTAAATAAATAGAAGGAAGACCACAGAGTAGAGGAGGTGAGAGGAGGGGTGAGAGGAGGGGACTGAAATGGAGCAAATTATATTCCATACATGTATGATTATATTAAAATGAGCCCACTGTTATGTGTAACTATAATGCACTAATAAAACATTAACAACAACAAACAAAATCCCAAGCCTGCCTGTTATCAGAAATAAAGGCCAAGCGGATTAGAGCAGAAAAAGCTAAAAAGCAGCAACATATGGTCTCCCCCATATGTTGGACATATGAGGACAAAGCGGAGCAGTGACATAAGAATCTTTAAATATTGAAAGCTCTGCGAGCAAGGGTTCTTCATTTCCCCTGAGGTCAGAACAACAGAGAAGGCGGGTATGAGTTATAACAGGGAGGGCTGGGATGTGTGTGAGAGCAGCAGTTGTGAGGGCTGAGTCAAGGGGTGAGGGGTGAAGCAAGAATACCTATTAAGGGTAGTTTGAGGATCATTCTCTTTGCCATGGAAGGGGATGGACGGTTTGAGTGCGATCTTAGTGCCTCCCAACTTCTGATGATCTGGTTTGATGGTGAGAATCACCTATTTCCTTCAGTCATAAACTGCAGCTAACATATGGCTCCATTTTCTTCTGGGTAAAAGAATGAGTGTCTACTATGGACAAGGAGAAAGCCCAGTAATTCCTCATAGTAGACTAAAATTAATTTTAAAAATGTTCATATGTGTTTTCCAGAGTCGTCTGCCAAATGCGATTATTGTTTTCAGGGCAGCCATGGCAGTCTGGCTTTATAAGCTGCTACAGGGTAGAAGGAGGTAATTCCGGAAGCTGGGATGTTGATCATGCTGAGTGACGGCAGACTCTGAGTTGGGTACAGGGGCAACTGCTCCGGAGAGTTTCAATGTGTAAAACACAATTCGAATTGCCATGATTTCCAGCAGCTAACGGTTGTGCTGAGAGCAGACCCAGCCAAGGAGAAGAAAGTTATTTAGAGAACAGGTTCAGGTGGAGTGGCTGAAACTTAGAAAATTTTGCCTCTAACCTCCCCTGCAGCCCATTCCCATCTGCCCCCCACCTCCAATTTCTCTGCACTTCTTTCCTTCCCAATGTATAAAGTACAAAGGCAAAAAAAATTTGTAAGTGGTTCTTAAATCTAGTATGCTTGAAGCATGCCTGGGAAAGTGTAATTAATTTAATTCTAGGATTCTGAGGGACTTGTGTACATAATTTAAAAACAAGAAAGAAAAATACTGTCTCTGGTTTTAATTCTGGAAGCCTATGGAATCAAGCTTTGACAAAGCTCAGCGATACCAGATGAAGCCAGTTAACAACCATGGTTTCTGGACTTATCTCCATAGTTTGATCTGAGGTTGAGGTAAGGGCTAAAATTGTCCATTATTATTATTATTATTATCACTAATGTGAAGTTGAGGGGACCAGCGGGAGGCAGCCTCTAAAATGCCCTCATGTGAGGTCTGTCTCCAGCTAGTCACGCCCTAGTGCAATCCCTCTTCCAGAGTATGAATCAGACCTAATTCCTCATGAATAGAACCTGGTAAAAATGAGGGAACGTCACCTTCAAGACTAGGCAATAAGGAGGTCCAGGCTCTGGTCTTGGCACTCTCTGGCTTTTTGTCTCTTTGATTAGCTGCCACATGAGTACTCTCAGGCCACCTATGAGGAAGCCCATCTTGAGAAACTGAAGCCTTCCCATGACCTTGGAAGTGGGCTTGGAAGTGGATCTTCTAGCTTCTGGTGGAGCCAGCCTGACCGCAGCTTCACTAGAGACCTTGAACTGCAGGTGCCCTGCTAAGCTGTTCCTGAATCCTGACCCATAGAGACCTTGAGATCATAGGTTCACTAGGTTTGAGAATGATTCATTCTTAACAACAGATAACTAACAAAGTGGCAGGAGTGAGCAGAGCCACATGTCAGAAACAAACCTGTCTGCTTTCACAACCATTTGCTTCCGGTCTTACTTAATGCCCTTTCTCAAAAAGAGGTTCAATTTTTGCGGTGGCACATGCCTGTAATCCTAGTGACTTGGGAGGCTGATTGCAGGAGGATCGCAAGTTTGAGGACAGCCTCAGCAGCTTATCAAGAGCCTAAGCAACTTAGTGAGGCTCTGTCTCGAAATAAAAAAATAAAAAGGGCTGGGGATGTAGCTCAGCAGTTAAGCACCTCTGGATTCAAACTCTGATACCAAAAAAAAAAAAAAAAAAAAAAAAAATCTCAATTAAAATGAACACTAGAGGGGCTGGGATTATGGCGCAGTGGTAGCGTGCTCACCTAGCACGCATAAAGCACTGGGTTCGATCCTCAGCACCACATAAAAATAAAATAAAGATATTCTGTCACCTACAACTAAAAAATAAACATTTAAAAAAAATAAAATAAAATGAACACTAGAAAATGTGTTTTGCGTCTTAAATTATTTCACTTCCCCCTCTGAACAAAGTATATAAAAATGATAATTGCAGCCACTGCCTGTAACCACCTCTGGGTGGCTTCCCTGCTTTCTTCTGTGCTGACCTGCAGATCCTGTGTCTCCTCTGTGGAGCTACCTGGCCAGTGTTGTCTCTTCCCTGACTCCTGTGAGTCAGTGAGCACAGCTTGTGGTCCAGTACCAGCTGTGTCCACAGGCCTTGTGGCCTGGCTGGGTGTTACCTCGCAAAGTGGTCTAGGGTGTTTTGGGTGTGATATGTGCAAGTTTATCACCAACTTGGAACCCACAGACAACAGAGTTCTGGGAAACATGATTCCAAGGTATGGGGGAGGGGAGAGGTTGAATGTGAATTCCATCTCACACCAGGACATTACCTGGAAGAAATCAAAATCCCTGCATAGAGCAAGCAAGAGCTTCCGGAAACTAGAAATCTGTGTGGTGTGTTGGCTGCTGCTGGGAAACACTAGTCTTCTTGTTACTGGACCCTTCACTTATGAGAGCACTAGTTGCCCTGGTGCTGGGTGCCCCATCCCACTTCTTCAGGCTTCTAGAGTCTTCTTTATGCCCACCTTCCCACACACTGCACTCCTTCAGGCCCCAGAAGGTTAAGCACTGTTCTTACCTTCCACACCTTTTATCTCTTTGCTGTCCCACTAGCTAGGTGCCTCTTTCCTTCCTGATGAGTCCACTAAACAATTTTCCCCACTTCAGGGTTTCACAAATACTCTAATGCCTCCCCTCCAAAAAAAACCCCAAAAAACAAAAACAACAAAACAGTTTGGGTTCTAACACAGACTTGCTCACTTATTTGGTCAATATATTTAGAAAAGGTAAGGTCTCTGGTAACCATCATGTCTTAGAAGAGTGGACATTTTAGTATCAAAAGGACAAATTTGCACACTCAGATCAATTTAACAAAAATGTACAAAGGGCATAAACAGAACAGGGATAGCTTTCTAAGTTGAATAAAAACTGCTATGACAAACTCATTGTACCACATTTCTTCTTTTAATTTTTATTTATTTATTTAATTTATTTATTCTACTTAGGTATACATGATAGCAGAATGCATTTTGATTCGTTATACACAGATGGAACACACCTTTTCTCTGGTTGTATGTGATGTAAAATCACATCATATATGCAGTCATACATGAAGCTAGGGCTATGATGTCCATCTTATTCCATCATCTTTACTGTCCCCATGCCCCTCCCCTCTCCCTCCCCTTTGACCAAATTTCCTCCATTCTTCCTGTGTCATCTCCCCCATTATGGATCAGCATCCACTTATTGGAGAGAACATTTGGCCTTTGGTTTTTTGGGATTGGCTTACTTCACTTAGCATGATATTCTCCAACTCCATCCATTTACCTGCAAATGCCATAATATTATGATCTTTTATTGCTGAGCAATATTCCATTGTGTATATATACCACAGTTTCTTTATCCATTCATCTGTTGAAGGGCATCTAGGTTGATTCCACAGTTTAGCTATTGTGAATTAAGCTGCTATAAATATTGAAGTGGCTGCATGACTATAGTATGCTGTTTTTAAGTCCTTTGGGTATAGGCTGAGGAGTGGGATAGCTGGGTCAAATGGTGGTTCCATTCCAACTTTTCTAAGGAATCTCCATACTGCTTTTCAGATTGGTTGTACCAATTCGCAGTCCCACCAGCAATGTATGAGTGTGCCTTTTCCCCCACATCCTCACCAACACTTATTGTTGTTTGTATTCTTGATAACTGCCATTCTGACTGGCATGAGATGAAATCTTAGAGTAGTTTTGATTTGCATTTCTCTAATGGCTAGAGATGTTGAACATTTTTCATATGTCTGTTGATTGATTGTATATCTTCTTCTGAGAAGTGTCTGTTCAGCTCCTTAGCCCATTTATTGATTGGGTTGTTTGTGTTTTTGGTGTTAAATTTTTTGAGTTCTTTATATATCCTGGAGATTAGTGCTATATCAGATGTGCTTGTGGCAAAAATTTGTTCCTAGAATGTCGGCTCTCTGTTCACTTCATTGATTGTTTCTTTTGCTGAGAAGAAGCTTGTTAGTTTGAATCCATCCCATTCATTGATTCTTGATTTTACTTCTTGTGCTATAGGAGTCTTGTTAAGAAAGTAAGGTCCTAATCCGACATGATGAAGATTTGGGCCTACTTTTTCTTCAATTAGGCATAGGGTCTCTGGTCTAATTCTCAGGTCCTTGATCCACTTTGAGGTGAATTTTGTGCATGGTGAGAGATAGGAGTTTAGTTTCATTTTACTGCATATGGATTTCCAGTTTTCCCAGCACCATTTTTTGAAGAGGCTATCTTCTCTCCAATATATGTGTTTGGCACCTTTGTCTAGTATAAGATAACTGTATTTATGTGGGTTTTTCTCTGTGTCTTGTATTTTGTACCATTGGTCTACATGTCTATTTTGGTGCCAGTACCATGCTGTTTTTGTTATTATAGCTTTGTAGTATAGTTTAAGGTCTGGTATTGTGATGCCTCCTGCTTCACTCTTCTTGCTAAGGATTGCTTTGGCTATTCTGGGTCTCTAATTCTTCCAAATGATTTTCATGATTGCCTTTTCTATTTCTATAAGGAATGACGTTGGGATTTTAATTGGAATCACATTGAATCTATGTAGTGCTTTGGGTAGTATGGCCATTTTGACAATATTGATTCTGCCTATCCAAGAGCATGGGAGATTATTCCATCTTTTAAGGTCTTGTTCAATTTCTTTCTTTTGTGTCCTGTAGTTTTCATTGTAGAGGTCTTTCACTTCTTTTGTTAAATTGATTCCCAAGTATTTTATTTTTTTTGAGGCTATTGTGAATGGGGTAGTTTTCCTAATTTCTCTTTCAGAGGATTCATCACTGATATATAGAAATGGAATTGATTTATGGGTGTTGATTTTATATCCTGCTACTTTGCTGAATTCAATGATTAATTCTAGAAGTTTTCTGGTAAAATTTTTTGGACCCTCTAAATGTAGAATCATATCATCTGCAAATAATGATAGTTTGAGTTCTTCCTTTCCTGTTTGTATCCTTTTAATCTCTTTCATCTGTCTAATTGCTCTGGCTAATGTTTCAAGGACTATGTTGAATAGCAGTGGTGAAAGAGGGCAACCCTGTCTTGTTCCTGTTTTTAGAGGGAATGCTTCCAATTTTTGTACATTTAGGATGATGTTGGCCTTAGCATAAATAGCTTTTACAAAGTTGAGATATGTTCCTACTATCCCTAGTTTTTCTAGTGTTTTGAACATAAAATGGTGCTGTATTTTGTCAAATGCCTTCGCTGAATCGATTGATAAAATCATATGATTCTTATCTTTAAGTCTATTGATGTGATGGATTATGTTTTTTGGTTTCCATATATTGAACCAACCTTGCATCCCTGGGATGAACCCCACTTGATCATGGTGCACTATTTTTTTGATATGTTTTTGTATGCAATTTGCCAAAATTTTAGGGAGTATTTTTGCATCTATGTTTATCAGGGATATTGGTCTGAAGTTTTCTTTCTTTGATGTGTCTCTGTCTGGTTTTGGATACTTGCCTCATAGAATGAGTTTGGAAGGGTTCCTTCCTTTTCTATTTCATAAAATAGTTTGAGGAGTATTGGTATTAATTCTACTTTGTAGGTCTTATAGAACTCTGCTGAGAATCCATCTAGTCCTGGGCTTTCGTTCATTGGCAGGCTCTTGATGGCATCTTCTCTTTCCTTGCTTGAAAGCATATTATTTAGTTTCCAGATTTTGGAGTAGTTTCTATTTTTTAATTTGTCATTGATTTCTAATTTTATTCCATTATGGTCAGATAGGATGCAGGGTAGTATCTTTGTTTTTTTGTATTTGCTAAGACTTTTTTGTGACATAACATGTGATCTATTTTGGAGAAGGGTCCATGTGCTGCTGAGAAAAATTGTATTCACTCATTGATGGATGGAATACTCTATATATGTCTGTTAAGTCTAAATTATTGATTGTTCTATTGAGTTCTGTGGTTTCTTTGTTTAGTTTTTGTTTGGAAGATCTATCCAGTGGTGAGAGAGCTGTGTTAAATTCATCAAGTATTATTGTGTTGCAGTCTGGTTGATTCTTGTAGTTGAGAAGGATTTGTTTGATATATGTAGATGCTCCATTGTTTGGGGCATAGATATGTACAATTGTTATGTCTTATTGATGTATGATTCCCTTAAGAAGAATGAAATGTCCTTCTCTAGCCCTTTTCCCCAGCTTTGGTTTGAAGTCCACTTTATCTGATATGAGGATGGAAACTCCTGGTTGTTTATGTGGTCCATGTGCGTGATACATTTTTTTCTCACCTTTTCACTTTCAGTCTGTGGATTTCTTTTCCTGTGAGATAAGTCTCTTGAAGGCACCATATTGTTCAGTCTCTTTTTATTTTTTTTATCCAGTCTGTCAGTCTATATCTTTTAATTGATTAGTTTAGGCCATTCACATTCAGGGTTATTATTGAAATATGATTTGTAATCCCAGTCATTTTGGTATATTTTTGGTTTTTACCTTGACTTGGTTTCTCCTTTGATTGGCTTTTTTTTTTTTTTTTT